>JAKSZP010016031.1:0-119256 GCA_022478985.1 Massospora cicadina | reverse complement strand
ATTGAGAGGTACACCAAGGCGTCCAACGCCATGGTTAACACCTCCAAGACAACAGTTGTACAGGTCGGCTCCCCCACCTTCCCCCCACCATTTGGTATTGAACCTGTGCGCAGTACCTTCCGTCACCTGGGCGTTCTCACCAACCAACAAGGAGTTGCGCTAAAAGACAATGAGGACTTGCTCCTCGCAGCAGTTAACTCCAGGATTGCCAGCTGGAAACGGCGGCATATCACCCCCCAGGGTCGAGCTCTGATGGCCAATGTGTTCCTCCTCTCCAAAGTCTGGTTCCTAGCGCACGTCTGCCCATTCACAGATGCCTTTTATATGCGGCTCAATGTACTCCTCCGCTGTTGGATCTGGGGCTCAAACCATCCACCAATGGCCCTCTCAACCATTGCCTGACCCTGCAATGAAGGGGGCCTAGGGCTTCTGGACATGCGATCCCACACCACCACAATATTCCTGAAGTTACTATGGCCAATTTACTGCTGGGACGCGACCCCCATGACCCAATGGGCGCCCGCCATCCGCCAGTTAGTGTCAGCAGCTCTGGGTCTTCCTAGAGCACCTCTGACCTCATTAGGGGAGTGGCTCACAAACCACCCAGGCCATCGCCTGAAACCATCCTCATCCCCCTACTGGAACCAGGCTCTCCTTGCCCTGAAACGAGTAGGCACGCGGATCCACCATGCCTTCCTGTACAAAAGGGAAGGCCCTGGCCTCAGCCCCCGTCGCCAAGCAATTGTGCACAATGGACAAGTTGTCACAACTCGCCTCAACCCCCAAGATCGTCCTCCCATCTGCCCAAAACTCCTTGAGTTCCTCCCTCCCTCCATGAGATTCGACCTTAAGGAATTGTGGAAGGACGTCTATCACCCCATCCTGTCAGCAAAGGTGTCCAACACCTTATGGAGGGTGCTCCACTGTTCATACAGGACAGGGGACTGGACTGGCCCTACCTTCCAGCACTGAAGCTGCCCCCGCTGTGCAGAGCCTATTGACTCCCACCTCCATCATTTTTTCACCTGTCCAGGTGTCGCCACATTTTGGCCAAAGGCCCGCGCACTCCTCCATGCTCAGCCCTGGTCTGGACACCCTGTGCAAGACCTCATGTTCAAGCAGACGCTGCCTGATTGCCACCAACCTCTCCATGTCCTCGCCTATGTTACAGCCATCTGGACCATCCATAACTCCTTCCTTCGTGCTGCCTTTGACCAGCAGGTGTGGACCCTTCCACACATGTTCACCCACTTTCAGGTACACTTTGAGATGGCCCTGAAGGTCTGCACTATGTCGCCAACCCTCCCCGCTCAGTTGTCACTGCAGCACGGCTCTGGCGCGCAAACCCCCCTCCCTTTCTTGATGCCTCCTACCTCCCCTTCCCTCGCCTCAGGCTCTTAGGAGCCCAGGCGTAATTTAATAAACATTGATGAATCCCCCCCTCAGGTTGGGACCATCTAGTACTAAAAAAAACAACCAAAAACAACCAACAGCTTATAAAAACTAATTAACTTATTAAAATATACAATCACTGACTGCTTACTAAGATAATTCAAAGTATCAGTGATCCAGTGCTATGCTGCTCCACATGGGGCTCAAGTATTCATAGCAAAATGCTATAAGTCAGTTTAAATATGGGTCAACTTCAAAAAAATTATTATTAATTATTCAAACTTTTTATCAGTTATTTCATGTTTTTTACTAAATTTTTATTGATTATTTCATACTTTTTAGTGCATTTTTTGAAGTCAGTTCTTATAACCCTTTTTCAAGTTGGTTAATGCAGGTCAATCTGAAGAATCTTTTCCTTTTTGAAGTTGAGTGAAAATGTTTAAAAAACTTAATTACTGGTCAGATGCTGGACCAATTTTTATAAAATTGGAATGGGACCACCATGGGATCATCCTCTTTCATTAAAAAAGGTAAATAAATTGGTTCAGCAGTTTTAGATTAATGCGCAAAAAACATAGAAATTATTATACAAGTCAAAAAAAACTCCTCTTTTTTCAAAGTCTGTTAACCATCAAACTTACTAATAAACCTAAAACCGTAAACCACCTGAAAACCCATTGAAACTATCAAATTGACCAAGTATAACTGCTTGGTCATAACAATATATGATTAGCATTTGTTAGCCTTTCCCCAATGTGAGGGATGCGTCTACTTTGGGGTTCCAAATGGCTTATATTTTTAAGCCATTTATATTTATATCTAAATTGATAGTTTACTATTTGATACTCTGTCATGACAAAGGCCTAAAATTATCACCTTTCAGATGCTATTCTGGCTGTTGATGATATTTGGGCTGAAGGGCTAAAGATTACTATTAGCTAAGAACTATCTAGCATCACCATCAACCAATTACAAAGTTAACCATTTTAATAAATATACTCAGGACATTTGTTTTGACAACCATGTTCCAATAAGCTTTGGTGATTCCTCTTTATTCCCACCTAGTCATTATCTACCCTTTCGCCATTATAATGCTAAGATGCTATCAAATAATGGAACTTTTTCTACTCTTAAGTTAATTCTTTCCCAGTTAAAATAATTGTGATTTTAACTGTTTAGAAAAACATAGATTGACCTTGGTGGCGACTATTGTATCATGTAATTATCCCAGAGAGAGAAGATTCCCTAGATGGTATCACTGGAGCTACTAATAAATAATAATTGTTTATCCTTTGAGGTACCTGCCTTTGTATTTTAGATAAAACATCAACACTTTAATCCTGTCACATACCCTTCTGAGCTACCTGTTGATGACATACCTTCTCACAAGCAGTACCAACAATAATAAAAAGGAGTATACACCAAAGGATCCACTCTAAGGGTCAGGACAGGATAGTCATAGATAAGAGGAAATTCCTCCACCTTATGGATAGGAAATGGTCCTACCACCTGTAGTACGCCTATGCTTAAACCTACCTGGATGTCATAGACACCATGGTCAGCATGAGCCGCGGATACCTTAAACAATGAAAACTTCCATGGATTAAGTGATCTTTGAATTTACAGAGGCTCAACTTCTGATGGTGTGAAAGACATTTTCAACTTATTAAGGATTATGTTAAAGATATCACTAAATGAATTGAGAGGGTTGAACATTAACTCAACAATTATCAAGTATCTGAGGAATTAATCAATATGGTATATGCTGCAATAAATCAGGATACTTTTAGTTAATGCTGGAGCAACTCTTAAATGAGCGCTACTTAATTTATTCGTCTATCTCAGAAGGAACTGGGATAAGTTAGTAGAACTTGGGCTTGTTACAGCTAAAGAATCAAAAGCTACTGATTCCTAAGACTAGAAATATATCAAGTTTAATTTTTTTGCTGAGCAGGAATCCCTAGATGAGCCAAATAGAGCAGCTGAACCAAATGACTATCATACCATCTTAGTTCTCTGGTGCTCCTCAAAGCTCTGAAGCTTTTGGAATTTTAACCAGTTGAATTACTAACACAATCATTGAAACTGGGTAGAAATAAGTTTAAAATGGTTGCTTATTTATTTAAAATTTTTAATAAATTTAATTGATGATATATAGTCCAATTTGTTCTCCCCATATGGTTGATTTGAGCTGTTTTGATCCGCCAGATTTCAAAAGTTTTGGGGATTCTCCCCAACAGGAACTTGGTGCACTTTGACACTAGTGACTGAGGCCAAGGATGTTAAAATGATTATTATTGTTATTACTATGGTGGGTTACTAATATAACATCAAGTATATTGGAATGATCCCTATTAGACTTTTGGCCAATTTTGACACTGGTGACTGATGCTGAGAATGCTAATTTCTATTATTAATTAAGCAAGTTGAATCTCTAAATTTGACTACATAAAAGTATTGAGGATCATCACCAATAGACTAATTGGAAAATTTTTACATTAGCAACTGAGGTTGAGGATGTTAAGGCATATATATTTAAATTGATTAGTCATAAATAAATCAATTGCTGACGTAAATTTTTTTGATCACTGGCGACTGAGGCCAAGGATGATCCCATCAATTATTTATTTCAAAATCAGGCAATAACTTAGGCGAGGATAATCAAGTTACTGGCTACGGTGCCAGGGGATCCAAGAGCCAAGTGATAAAAAATCATTCCCCTGGCTGGTGCCATGATTTAATAGTGAATTATGTTGAGGAAAGTTCTGAGATAATAAAATATAAGACTAATTCTGCAACGGACGCTGAATGACTCCATAGAGTAAATTGGATGTGGAGAACAATAATTAAGAAATGATGATTGCAAGACAGAGAGCTGTTGATTGGAATCGCCAGTGAGAGTGCTGACAATCAAAATATGGCAATTAAGTTGATGATATTGAAAGGGTGCAACGCCCATAATGTTCAAATCTAACTACTAAAAAAATCATTTTTCCTCTAATCTTTATTTTTAATTATTTGTGATTTAACTATCTTTGCTAGTTTTAAAGTGGACGGAGGTTAGCTTGGATAGTAGAGGAGGGATGGAAGATCCACACTCTAGGTGCTGTGTTAAAACACCTGGCTTGGTCAGTGCAACCAATTCCCAACATGAAGCTACAGAGAAACCACAGAGATCATGGCCAACTGGCCACTAACTATAAAGGACAAGGGGGACTGAAGGGGAGAAACCCCAAGGGAGTCAAAGAAGGCCTCTGAATAATAATTGGTGGACTTGTACCAGGAGAGAAGTTTATGAGCCAGAACTAGTGGTTAAGTCTCAAGAGTCAAAGTTGTTGGTC
Source organism: Massospora cicadina (assembly GCA_022478985.1). NCBI lineage: Eukaryota > Fungi > Entomophthoromycota > Entomophthoromycetes > Entomophthorales > Entomophthoraceae > Massospora > Massospora cicadina. The sequence goes on along the minus strand of JAKSZP010016031.1, from coordinate 114,523 downwards.
TGCTGGGTTGGTGGGTTGCCATGCGGATTTGTAGGTAAAGGTCACCAACAATGGTGAAAGAGCAAGGGCTAGCAGTCTTCATACTGTTTGTCTTGGCACAATAGCAGAGCACTGTTGGTAATCATGAGAATTGGATGGACATGAGTGGGATTTGAACATGACCTGAATCACAACTTGGGCGTAGAAGCTCCACCGATTCATTGAGCATTGAGAATGACTTGGATAATGAAATCCCAAAAGGGCGAAAATAACTCAAACTCTGGAAAAATGCCAACTCTACTAGCAAAGGCACCAAATCAGCTTATGAAGATCTTGCCACTCAGAGGTCCCCAGAATCAGCTGCCCTGGTAAAAGAGAGTTGGATTTAAAGAAGGCTTACGCCTTTTGCCACATCATCAAAGAGGTCTCTTTACTCTACTCAATCCCAACTATCACTAAAAGATCCCCCTAGGTGATCCTGAGTATCTCAGTGGCCTAAAATATCTCTGAAATTTGACTAATATAGATACCTTTAAATTACTTAGTTATTTTCATTAGTGATTACTTTGCCTATTTTTATACAGAAGCCCTTGGCTATTTAAAATGAACATAGTAGCCTCAATGAAGAATTTCTGTTAAAAGATTGCCTTAGGGAGCACCCTGTCCCTAAAAGATCACGCTGGAACAGCGTTCAACTGATAATTAAACAGACTTTGAATGTTCTTTACATTATTAGAGGACGATGAAGTCCTAAAAGCACAAAACTGAAAATTGTAAAAATTTGCGACAATGGTGCTCACTACAGGGGGGCTCTGTTAGTGTGTTGCTTGATTAGCTGGTGTATGGTTAAAAGGTGGCACAAGTCACTGGTTCTGCTTTTTTGTGAGAAGATTCCGCCAGTGGAACCTCAGCCCTGACATTTGGTTTCTAACGCCTCTTAGAGGATGGTGTAGTGTCAGTAACCTCCAAGCCATTGTTTCAATGTACTTTTGGCCCACAAAAATGGTAGATTCGTGCTTAAGAGATATCATCTGGTTAAGTCAGGGGTAATCAGAATTTTTACCTTAATGAATTCAATAAATTACATAAATTAATTTTAAAAAATTGAGGGCAATTGATGATTAATTTATTAATCTTGTTTATGTTTAATAATAACAACCCAATTTGTGCTCCCCAGTTGGTTGAGTTGAGCTGTCACAATCCACCAGATCAAGTAAATGTTAGAGATGCTCCCCAACAGCAAATTGGTGCTTTTTGACACTTGCAACCGAGTCCAAGAATGTCAAAAAGCTTATTATCATTATTTAGGATGGTGAACTGCTTATTGCCATTAAGAGTGATGGTAACGATCCCCAATAGTATTTTTGTTAATTTCAAAACTGGCAACTGATGATGAGGTTTTCAAAACATTTATTACATCAGTTAATAAAGTTGTCTCTCTAAATTGGCTTTGCAAAAGTATTGGGCGATGATACCCAATCTCAGTTTGGACCAGTTCAACATCAGTGACTGAGGCCAAGGATGATTTCATCAAATATCTACTTTAAATCAGCCAGCGACTTATGCTGAGGATGATCAAGTTACTGGCTATGGTGCCAGGGGATCCAAGAGTTGAGCAAGAAAAGGACATTCCGCTGACTGCTTCTACGAATTATCAGCAAACCATGCTAAGTATAGTTCAATGATAATATAAATCATAATATTAATTCAGCAACTGATGCTGAATGATTTCATAGAGTATAAAGGACGTGGAGAACAATGGGTTTAAGCAAGGATATTTTCCAGACAGAGAGCTGATGATTGAAATTGCCAGTGAGAGTCCTGACAATTGAGAGACGGCAATTAATGCTAATGATATTGAAAGGTTGAAACGCCTATAAAAATTTTATTTCTTCTTTTAAAAATTATCTTCAAACCTTTAATTTTCACCTTGAATTAATTGCTGGTTTACCTACCTTTGCTAGTCTTAAAGTGGAAAGAGGTTGGCTTGGATGGTAGTAAAGGGACGGAAGATCCCCAGAGGTAGGTGCTGTGGTAATATACTGGAGTGGTCAGTGCAACCAAATTCCAACCTGGATCTACAGAGAAGCCCCTTGGGGACTTGGACAACTGGCCATCAACTATGAAGGACAAGAGGGACTGAAGTGGAGAAACCCCAAGGTAGTTGTGGGAATCCAGCTAATTGTTGTTCTCTAGTGCCAATCTTTGCTAAATTCTACAAATAATTTACTTATATTAAATATAAAAAACACTGATAAACTAAAAGCTGGTTTTTGTATATTTTTATAAGTGTGGCGTGGGGAAAGAAAAACAAACCTTATCAATATCTTACCGCTTAGTATTTAAACTGTATTGAGGTTTTAAGGGAAATCAATGATTAGTTCAAAATAGGTTAGTAAGGTCTGAATCTGGGAATATGGAAATTCGACCTATTAGAGCTTAGGAAACTCACCTCAATTTTGTGGATCAACTGGTGGAAAGTTGGTTGCCAGTAGGATCAGTCCATTATGCAAGGACTTGAGATAGCGGATTCAATTACCATGAGGGAAAATTTTTACACCTGTAGGGACCCCTCTGAGGCTATAAAAGGGGTGGTCCCACATAGGTGGTTGTTTAAGTTTTTAATGGAATGGGAGGAACCTCAGTTGGACTCCCCTGTTTCCATTGCATAGTTGGTACAATATAACTGCTTGAACTCATGCTATTTGCCTAAGAGGTATTAAGAAGAAGTGTTACCCAATTTGAGGTGCTCCACCATGAATTGGCCGGGGTCTTTAGGCCAATATTGTCATTATTTCCATCTGAAATGTTATAATCACGAGATTGGACTTTTAATTGGCTGACAGTCACGGTAAATTGGGACGATTCTCACCAAAGACATTCTTTGACCAAAGTTGAGATGGCAATTGTCCAACATCACCCCCTCAAGAATGTTGGGGGTAAAACATGGCCTTAGGATGCGGCCATGTACCCAATTGATGGTAATCCCTGCAGCCAAGGACTTTATAGAGTACTCATTACCTCTCTTGTAGGTGATGGTGAAAGGACCCTCCTAAATTCAATCCAAGCTTGTCGCTTCTGGGAGTGATGCAATTATGGAAGTATAGTAACATGTCAGACACTTGGAATGAAGATAGTGGAGCCCAAATCTCATTGAAAGCTTGTCCTTCTTTAGTTACCGTTTTAATTAAGTTAATTATAGCCTCAGATGAAGCTGAATAATACGCTGAGACAATCTTCTCATGGATTTTCATGTTCCTCCCGTTTAGAGGTGAAAACATCATTAGCTAAAAGGGCGAGTATCCCTGGTTCTTTCACACAAAACATGGAATGGAGACATTTTTGGGATCTGGTGATAGCTTATCCAGTATGCCATAATAGAATTTGGTAAGTATTGATCCCAGTGAAGTGGATCAGAGAATGACATATTACGCAGGATGGAGACTAAGGTTCCATTTGCTCTCTCCACAATCCCATTAATGGAGGGATTATATGGGGCTGAGAAAAGTTGTTGGGCCCCATGGACGTGGCCAGGACCTTGACTACTCTGGAGGTGAAGTTCTTACCATTATCACAGAGTAGTACTTGTGGACAGCCATGGCGAGCGAAAATGTTTTGATTTAGGAACGTTGCGGTGTCCTTGGCCGTTTGTGAAGGGGAAGCCAAGGCTTCAACCAACTTAGTAAAGTGGTCAATGCCTATAGGATAAATTTGTTTCCACCAGTATTCTGAGGGAGGGGACCTACTACGTTTAGGCTGATGATATGGAATGGTTGTTGAGGGGTATTTGGTTGATATTGGTATCTAGTCTTGACATGGATTGCTTCTTACATGTGAGGCAGGCATCCAAGGCTTTGACAATAGTTTCCATGATTCCTTCCCAATGGTACCAATCCCTAATCCACTCATTGGTTTTCTTCGCTCCCCTATGATCTAGGATAGATTGAGCTTCCAAGATAGCAGGTACACGTTCCAAGGGCTGTAGATAAGGAACCACTTTGCCCCACCTGCTTATATAACTTCACGCTATCCACTTTGATGTTTCAGGAATGCCAGGCTAAAATCTTCTAGATTGGATTTCCTCATCATCCCAGTCATCTGGAATCATTAAAAGGTCATGTACCCTCTCCACCTCACTACTATCCAAATGCAAGATGGGCAGCTGAGTTAACCCATCAACATTCATGTGACGGGTTCCAGCATGGTGTTCAATCTTCATGTCATGACGCTAAACTTAAGAACCCAGTGCGATAACCAGCCAGTAGGACCCTTCATGTTCTGTAACCTTTTCAGTGAAGCATGGTCTGTAACCACCGTGAAAGTAGTTCCATATAGGAAAGGGTTGTAGTGTTTCACAGCTAACAGAATGACAAGTCACTCCTTCTCCATAATTCTGTAGTTGCGTTACGCTTTTAACAGTATTTTACTTAAAGAGGATACAGGATGATCTAAACCATTTTCATCCAACTGGGCTATGATGGCCCCAATGGCATAGCTTGAAGAGACAGTAAACAAGATAAAAGGTTTATAATAATCTGGGTGTTGAAGGATAGGACGTTGTTGCAGCAGTTGCTTCAGCGTCTCAAAACCATCTTTTTGTTCAGCACCCCACTGGAAAGGGGTGTTTTTTGTCAATAGTCAAACAAGGGGCTTGCTGAGCTGGGTGAACTTGGGGATGAACTTATGGTAATACCCCATCATCCCTAGAAATACCTGAATATCCTTAGACTTTTAGGGGGAGGAATTTTGATATTGCTTTGAACTTATCCTATATGGGTTGGATTCCCTCTTGAGAAATGACATGTCCAATGAAATCCAATTTCCTTTGGAAGAAGGTACATTTTGAGGGTTTAAAACTTGATATTTGACTCATGTAAGCGTTGAAACACCTCCTTCAATGATCAAGATGTTTGTTGAAGGTATTTGAAAACACCGTGATGTTGTCAAGATAGACTATGATATAACTTAGCTTTAAATTATGCAAGATATGATCCATAACGCGCTGGAAGGTTGCAGGTGCGTTGCATAACCCTTGAGGTAACAGGGTGGTTTGGAAAAAGACCCTCACTGCAAATAAGAGCACATTTTGCCTGGTCTTGTGGTGAAAGGTCCATTTTCCAATATCCGCTGGTCAGGTCCATTTCAGAAAAGAAGTTAGATCCAGACAGTTGTGTCTGGGCATCATCAATGTGAGGGATGGGATAACTGTCCTTTTTTGTGAGTTTACATAATTTGTAGTAGTCCATGACTACCCGATGACCTCCATTTTCTTAATAAGCAAGAAGGGAGCAGACCAAGGACTTTGGAAAGGAACTAGTAATCATGCGTCTAGTAACTACTTAAGTTCAATCCTCATCTGCTGTTCTTCCACCTTTGACTTGCAATAAGATTTTGACTGAGTGGGACAGGCATCATCTGCATCTATGGAGTGGCTCAATCCTTCTGTCAGAATTTGCACAGAATCTGATAATAAATTGAGTCAGGTCCTTCAAAGCTCACTTAAGATTATGGACAGAAGTGGATTTCACGCTGAAACCCAATATAAATAATATAGGACTTAACCTTTATTAGAGGTTCAGAGGTCCAAATAAAGTCCCTAATGTTGGAACTTAACCAGTTGGTGATGGTTCAGAGGTTTCTGTGGGCTGAATATAATGATTGTTGGGTTTCACACTGAAATTCAAATATGAATATGCCAGTTGAACTTCAAAAAGTAAATAATACTGAAAGGAATGTTTTTTATAGAAATATTTAGTACTATTTATAGTTCTAGGGAAGTATAATAAATCAAGGCTAATCAAATATCAAGGGTAATTAATTAAAGATAGGATAGATCAGGATAGGCAAATGATCAGAGTCATTTGTTGACAGCCTGAGATATATAAATACTTTTTGTAAATAGTTTAAGGGGGTCTGGTATATTGGGATGAGTGTCCCGCTATTGCCCCTCACAATGCAGATTCAAATCCTGTTTTGGCATAATTTGTATTTTTGTACCAAGAGTATAAACATTCCCACATTCCAATTGATTTTTGATATTATCAGAATTAGTTGCTGATATCTACTTAATTAAATAATTAATTAATATTATTAGGGTCGATCCCCAATACTTCAGATTGGACTTAACCCAAGTTAATGGGGGGCCCAATCCAGTATCCACCCATAGGTAGTTTTCAACCCCTAGTCGAGGCTTCCCTCAATAAAGGGAGAATCCTGACACCTTCATGCGGCCATCATCAGTATATGACTTCTAGAATATGTCGCTATATCCATCTAGTAAAGTATGTACTTTTTCCATATCATCTGGAGCCAGCTCATCCAAGATATGGACGTTGGGTGAGTTACATACCAGGTTATCCATGGACAAGCCCAAAGCCATCATAAAGTCAATGAAGTGGATACGTTCAATGACCTATATAGGGATCAATAAGCCTCTGCAAATCTCCTGGTGTTTTCTTATAACCATGTCCTTGCCTGTGAGGTTTCCCAACAAAATAGTAATAGGCCTATGGTATGCTGGTCTAGTAAATCAGGCAATACCTGAGGCTCCAAGGGGCTAACACCCTTAAGACTTACTAGGTGCAACAAGCAGTGGTGTGGGATTTGGAGCATGATTCTTGTGTCAACCACTCGTTGTTCACCAGATTTGATCAAGACCTCATCTGCTGCATAGGAAGGGATACCATCCCTAGCATCCACTGAATTGGGAAATTTCTTTGTGTTGCACCCAGAGGTGGAATAATGCAAAATCATAGCAGAAAAGGGGTATTTAGCCAGGCAAGAGTATTAGCTCTTGGTGGATCCTTATTGAATAAAACTAAATGGACTTTGTAATTAAATAATGAGAGGAAACCTTGCTTCATGTTGGTAATACCATCATATTTAATAATAAATTGGATACCTATGAGCATATCATAGGTGTTGTTGTCCAAGGCCACTGCGGGAGCCAATAAGATGAGCTTCACAATTTGAATGTTAAAAGAAGAGTATGCCCCAATGGCATGAGTGTTGTTTGGGTCTGTGGTTCCAAATTTTTAAATGTACTCCAAGTCAGGTACCAGCTTTATCTTTTTAATGAGCTTAGAGGATATTATGTTAACCAGGGAGCCAATATCCAAAATGGCCATTACCTGGACTTTTTGAATGACCACTTCCACCTTAGTGATTGTTCCTCCAAAGTTAGGAGACAGAGCCAAGACCTTCTTGAGCCAGAAGGTGGAGGTTAGTTTTTGAGCAGTCTTGGGGTATTTTTTTATGATGTATTTCATAATATGGACCTGCTGAAGAGGTCAAATCAATCCATCCAAGATCTGATTGGCATCGCTGGCAGTGTCAATAACTTTGGGACACCCTAGAACTTGGCTGAGGTATGTTTCCTCGGTTATGGTAGTCCCATCTACCCTCCAGCGTTCAAACAATCAATAACCTCCATTTCCACGAGGCTCCTAATATGTGGTAACCAACATTTTTGCAACTCCCCTTAGATTCATCCCCATGGGTATTCTCAACAACTGACAATGTTGCAATAGAGGTAAGGGTGACAGGCACATGAGGTTGGGTAGCTATCTTCTGATCATAAATCTTTCCATCAAGCCCTTTATTGTTACAGGGGTTACCCTTAGGGTGCGCAACTACCATCTTGGCTGGAGGGGAAGGCACATCAGCTTTAGTAAGCTTATGCAGAAGTATAGTATTAACTGCCTTACAGGTCTCAGACTTACAGGAGGGAATGATATTGGCTTCAAGTCGCACTGAAGGAGCAGGTTTCACAGGTGGGATAGGCACAGGTGGTCCTGAGGTGGTCATTAAGTTCACCTCCCACTGTCCAACTGGCAAAAGTTCCTCAATGATTAGCACTTTAGGTTTCAAAACATCTTCATTTGTTGTCACAAATATATGGAAACAAAAACGTTTGATAAACTCTTTTATGTCATGGATGTTCTTGAAAATTTGCTTCAGTGAAATGATATTCTGGGCTAAAGAAGGTTGAAAAGCTAACCCATTTAACATGGCTGCGATGGAATCATTATGGTTTAACATGTTAGGGGTTGACAACCTCTGCGCAGCAAGATAAAACTTCTCAGCAAAGGCAGCGGCAGTTCGCCTTCATACATGCTATGGCGCATAAAGGCCTGTTTTTCCCTGTTTAAACTCTGCTTTAACCTGAATTCAGCCAAAAGAGCCTCTTTAACCTCTGCCCAGGTATGCATATTGTCCATATAAGGGACTATCAGCTCTTGTGCCAGGTGACTTTAGCCAGGAAGGATGTGTTTAAATTTTTGCTTGTCAGTCACGCCTTGCATGGCAGATTTATAAACATACATAAAAGAAGCAACGCTCCCCTCACCAGGGGTGAACTTGTATTTTAATAAGAGTTTAAAAATAGCGTAGTTCAAGCTCTTTAAAACGAAATAAAGCGCTTGCTAGTTGCTTTTCAAGGGCAACTATTCTTAATCATTTTTAAGGGGAAGAGTTGGAGGGTTACTCACTTTGAAAGCCTCCATTTTATCATTTTGTTGAGATTTTGAGGTGTACAGGTAGCCCCTGTAGTGAGCACCACTTTTTGGGAATCCAGCTAATTGTTGCTTGCTGGTGCCAATCTCCCCTGGATTTCACAAATTATTTAACTATTTTAAAGATAAAAAACACTAATAAACTAGAAGCTGGTTTTTGTATAATTTTTATTAGTGGCAGCACAGGGAAGAAAAACAAACCCTCTTGATATCTTACCACTCAGTAGATAACTGTATTGTGAGTTTGAAGGGAAATCAATGCTAAGTTTGGAATGGCTTTGTCAAGAGAGTGTCTGTAACTCTCTCGTTCCCAGCAAGGTGATGTGGGATGCAAACCCACATTGCTAGGGAACTAGCCGTTAAAATAATGGGAAGGAAGGCACCTTGAATGGTGCCTGTGCCAAAGGCACCCCAGGCAAGGGTGTAAACGCAACATAAAGTACCAGGTAAGACAGGAATATCACGGCCTGAGTGGACCCCAGAGGGGAGTAAATAATCAAATGTAACTTGGCGTCAGGGGTCTTGGGTGCTTTGATCTGGAGGGGACCTGGGCGGCCCAAGGGAACACCTGGGATTTTAGTAAATTGCGATAGAAGGTAGTGGCCCACATGGTTGGAGACCTTCCTAAAGAGGTCCGCCACCAAGTTAGCCCAAGGAACCATATGTAAAAACGTAATAAAACGGGTATTTTTATTTAAGAAAAGTCAACCAACAAGGAATGTTGGTCGCAAAACCATATTTAAAGTGTGCTGTGGAAATTTTATTTCTGCGGAAATGCGCCCAAGTCTTGACGCTCCAATAAACAGACGCTTCCATCCATTTTAGTAAAATAAACCAAAAGTGCCTTCACTCGAGTAATCAATTGAAGCCATATTTTACCTGAACAAAAAATTTCACAGCTGGAGTGGGACACGAACCCTTGCTCTCCAACCAAGCGAATTGAACCATCTCCATTTAAAACGTAAATCGTTCATTTTAGTGCCTGAGCTGAGATCAGAGGCTGGGCATTTTGCACCCCCTTAGGATCAACCTGGGCATGCTTGGCTTGCACCCAGAATTGATCTAAGGTGTGCTTCAGGTCAGGGAGAGCCTGAAGTTTCACCTTCTGGGCTTCCTGTCACCCAGCCTTATCTCTAGCATCAGTCCCTACTATGATGTCATCCAACCATGACATTACCCTCTCCTCCTTCTTGGGCTCCACCCCCTCCAGGGGCGTTTGCTAAGGAGAAGTTCTTATGTGCTGGTGGCAACTTCATAGCAGCAACGGCTGGCTTAGGCTGAGATCCTGCAGCCTCAGGGAAACAATTATGAAAAGATTTGATCAGGTCTTGGGCATGTACACAATCCCGTGCTGGCACCCAACTGTTCTCTGCTGCGTCAAACCCTTTCCAAGATACCAAGTAATCCAGGCGTCGCTTAACCCGGCGGGAGGCTACTATTTCCTCCACTTCCCATTCTGGTGCCCCATCCACAAGATAAGCCTCAGGAGTCACAGGAGGAGGGCCCTCAAACAGGGTCAACTTGCTTTCATGAAAGATGGAGAAAATCTGAAACGCAGAGAGAAGATCCAACTGGTATGAGGCATGTCCCACCTTTCTAACTACACGGTAAGGACCAATCCTCTTTGGACCCAATTTCTTGCATGTCTGCTTGATAGGGATGTTGCGAGCATCAAGCATCACGAGATCCCCTTCCTTGTATGTGGGACCCACTCAGCGCTTTCCATCAGCATTCTCCTTATACACGAGCATAGCCGCCTCCAAACTTGTGGACACCCCTTGATGGACCTTCTTGAGAGTCTTAGCAAAGTCCAGCACCGCTTCCACTTTGCAATCACATCTGGGCTCCATGTTAAAAGCAGGGTTAATGCCGTGGTTAGCAAAAAAAGGTGAACACGCTATTGACGAATGCAAAGTATTGTTGTAGCTAAACTGGGCCATAGGAAGGTGAGGAACCCAATCTGAATGGTCTGCGGTGGTGTAACAACGCAGAAATTGTTCCAAACACTGGTTTACTCGCTCAGTCTGCCCATCTGATTGGGGGTGATAAGCAGTTGAGTGGCAGGAACGGATCTGAAGAGTTTTACACAACACTTCCCAAAAGATGGAGGTGAACTGGGGTCCCCGGTCACTGATGATTTCTTGAAGAACCCCATGAAGCGCAGATACCTGGGCGACGAAGAGCTTGGCCATTTCAGCGGCAGTTATCGTTGTTCTGCAAGGAATAAAATGGGAGAACTTTGTAAAGCGGTCCACCACCACTATGATTGCATCATACCCATCTGAAACGGGTAATACCACAATGAAATCCACTGATATGGAAGTCCAGGGCCCTTCAGCCTTTTGGACTGGTACCAGCAACCCTGCTAAGGGTTGCTAATTGGGTTTCATTTGATTGCAGATCAGGCACTCTTTACAGTACCGCCCTACCTGAACAGGCAAGCCCTTCCAATTTTAAGTACATCATATCAACTCCAAGGTCTTTGCTTTCCCAGGATGACCAATGGTGATTCCATAATGATGGCCCTGGATGATATCCAGGCGTAGTGGTCCCGCAGGAACCCATAGGCGCCCCTGAAATCACACCATCTCATCCTTCATGTGATAACCCCTGGATAATTCCTCCTGATTCAGAGTGCTCTTAGCGAGAACAACAGCATATTCGGCTGATAACAGCTGAGAAAGAACTACCTTCCTAAACATGCTATATTCTGCTGCATTTTCTAAAGGCATGAGCGCTGGCGTATGTACCATGGACTTGGGAAGTTGAGGCAGAATCATAATCGGTGGAATCATCAACTGGGTGTTGTGAATCTCTACCTCCTTTGGATTAAGAGCCAAAGTAGGGTTGCGGCTCAAAGCATCCGCCAAACCATTCTCCTTACCCTTGGTGAACTCATAGGAAAATGTGAATAGGGCAAGGGTCTCATGCCAACGGGTCTGACGTGGTGTTAAAACATGTGGAGCATGGTAGTACAACAGGGCTTGGTGGTCTGTGCATACCCGGAATGGTTGGGAAGAGCCAAGTAAATGGTGATGCCAATAAATTAGCGCCTCCACCACTTGTAATAACTCCTTTTCATATACAGCGTAGTTTAACTCATGCAGAGACATTTTCCTAGAAAAATATCCCACAGGATGCTCGGACCCATCTTTACCCACCTGTAACAGGGCAGCCGCAATGGCGAAGTTGGAAGCATATGAGGATACAATGAACTCCTTCGCAGGGTCAACATGGCAAAGGATGGATGTGGATAACAAGGTGCACTTCACAGCCTGGAAAGCATCCTCCAAAATAGAGGACCACTGAAGCACCTTGGCCCCGCTAACCTTATATAAGGGAGCTGCCACCTTAGAGAGATTGGGTGTGAACTTCTTGAGGAACGTACACGTTCCCAAAAGCTTCTCAGTTCCTTGACAGAGGTGGTGGTAGGCCACTCACGAATAGCCTTCTCCTTGTCTGGAGTTATCATATGGCCCTGGTTAAAAATGACGTTGCCCAAAAAAGTAACCTGGGACTTGAAGAATTCGCATTTACTAATCTTGAGAATAAGGCAAGTGGCCCTCAATCTCTCCACTACTTGTCAAAGGTGTACTGCATGTGACTCATGATTGGGGAAAACACCAGAATGTCATTCATGTAGGCAACCGCACATACCCCCAACAAGTCTCCCAATGCAGCATCAATGCGGCGTTGAAAGATGGCAGGGGCATTCTTAAGCCCAAAGGGCATAACCTGGAACTGGAAAATTCCTTTTCTGGTGTGGAATGCAGTTAACCACTCCTGGCCCTTCTTTATCCAGATTTGATTGAACGCATTGAGGCAGTCCAGCTTGGAGAAGACCTTCGCCTTCTCCACATAGCGCGCAATCTGAGAATCTAAAGGGATGGGATAGAGGTTGGGTACAGTCACATTGTTTAAGTTTCCATAATCGACACATGGGCATAAAATTCCATCAGCCTTCTCCACAAAGAGCAGTGGGGAGCAAACAGGGGAGGTACGCTGAAAGATGGCCCCTTTGGCCAACTGCTCCTTCACCCATACATCTAACGCCTCTTCCTCCCGGACAGTCAATGGGTATATGGGGGAAGAAATACGCACCAGATCCACAGTAAGTTTAAATTCACAATCAAACTTGGAATGTTCTGGTAGCGTATTAGCTGAAGCTGCATCAAAATAAGATGCCAACTCCTCCAAACAGGAAGGTAAGGAAAGTTTCACAGTGGTCTTCAGCAAAGGGGCCAGATATGAACTGGGAACATTGGGCCAATGGGGTAAACTGCCTGGGGCGTTATCCTCAGACAGAGGAACAATCAGCTGGTGACCATTTGTTAAAAACAAGGATAACGTGTTTTCTTTCAAATTAATTTTGACATCAAACTTCCGCCACCACTCAACACCCAAAATTATGGGAAACGAGAGGTTTCTGATAGCTTGAAACTGATCTGACAGTAGATAAGAACCTACCTAAAAATTGAATGACTCTCTGATGTTCAGTGTGGGGATACCTTGAGAAGCCCCACCTCTAACCATACCACCAGGTGAGTAACTCAACTCAAGGTAGTCAGCGAGGTTTTGGTCAATAAAATTATTTGAGGCACTAGTATCCACCAAAATAGTTGTGCTGAACTTTCCATAAGAGGAAGAGTAGCAGTCAACAAGAAGTATCCAGAATGGGATTTATCTAATGCAGAAAAAGCCATCATTTCACCTGAAAATTCTTCCTCCGGTCTCAACAAGCCATCAGGGTATGTTTTGGAATCATATAAGGGGGAGGGGTAGTGGGCCACTCTTACTACTGAGGCCACATATCCCACCACACCTTATGCAGGTGCATATACATCTTTATATTTATGACAAAGTTCTTTTTCCACTTCCTGAGAACCCCTAATCATGGTAGGGGTCAAACGAGGGTTCTCAGGAGTAATCTGGTAGACTGAAATGGAGTCCTCATCCAGACCATATGAGCAAATAAAAGGTTCATTTTTGGATAAATTGCTCACATTATAAAACGCATTTTTCTTTTTAAATGAACCACCCTCATTCCAAAGGTTTGGTGCGCCTTGTTATCCAGGGCCATCACCCCCAAGCCCTGAGCCAATGCCTCAGCATGCACCTTGGAAACGTGTTGGGGAGAAAAAACAACAACGGAATTATTCTTGTTAATTCAGGTTTGGACCCTTCAATGTTCCCAATTTCCACCGAGATGGGGAGGAAATCAGTGGGAAGCATCTCACGTTTCAAGGAAAAATCACTAGTTGTAGAAGTGCTATTTATAGGGATGACCATGGGTGACATCATCGCGGCAGAATCATCTGAAACCTTTACTTCCTTCTTGGGGCTAGACCCCTGTACAGTTCCAAATTTTAGAAGGAGTCAAAGGATTAGAAGGATAAGATTCCTTCATTTTAAGAAGCGCGCGTGACTTTTTGGCTCCCATATTTATATAGTTCGATATGATTATGGCCCAATTACCTAGCCCCTTCTGGGTTGGGGCGGGGAAACTACCCAAAAGGGTTTTGAGAAGATGATCGCAAAAGGTCCAAGACCACCAGGTGCAAGCAAGAAGGGTGGACACTTCCCAATTGGTAGTTGCAAAAATAATGCTGAGACGTATTAATACAAAACCTAATGAGAAAACTGTGGTGAGCACCATCATGGCAGTGATAAATGGCCAGCACACCCAATTTACTAATATTGGAAGTCCCACATGGATAATTCATATGCTCATATAATAGAAGGGTTGGTTGACTAATGTCAAGAGAGTGTCTGTAACTCTCTCGTTCCCAGCAAGGTGATGTGGGATGCAAACCCACATTGCTAGGGAACTAGCCATTAAAATAATGGGAAGGAAGGCACATGAATGGTGCCTGTGCCAAAAGCACCCCAGGCAAGGGTGTAAAACGCAACATAAAGTACCAGGTAAGACAGGAATATCACGGCTTGAGTGGACCCCAGAGGGGAGTACATAATCAAATGTAACTTGGCGTCAGGGGTCTTGGGTGCTTTGATATGGAGGGGACCTGGGCAGCCCAAGGGAGCACCTGGGATTTTGTTAAATTGCAATAGAAGGTAGTGGCCCACATGGTTGGAGACCTTCCCAAAGAGGTCCACCACCAAGTTAGCCCAAGGAACCATATGTAAAAACATAATAAAAGGGGTATTTTTATTTAAGAAAAGTCGACCAACAAGGAATGTTGGTCACAAAACCATATTTAAAGTGTGCTGGGGAAATTTGGGTTCTGCAGAAATGTGCCCAAGACTTGACGCTCCAATAAACAGACGCTTCCATCCATTTTAGTAAAATACACCAAAAGTGCCTTCACTCGAGTAATTGATTGAAGCCATATTTTACCTGAACTTAAAATTTCATAGCTGGAGTGGGACTCGAACCCTTGCTCTCCAACCAAGCAAATTGAACCATCTCCATTTAAAACGTAAATTGTTTGTTTTAGTGCCTGAGCCGAGATCAGAGGCTTGGAATTTTGCACCCCCTTAGGATCAACCTGGGCATGCTTGGCTTGCACCCAGAATTGATCTAAGGTGTGCTTCAGGTCAGGGAGAGCCTGAAGTTTCACCTTCTGGGCTTCCTGTCACCCAGCCTTATCTCTAGCATCAGTTCCTACTATGATGCCATCCAACCATGACAGGCTTAGTAAGGTCCAAATTAAAAAATATGAAGATTTGACCTAGTGGAGCTTGGTAAACTCGCCTTAATTTTTCAAATTGAATGATGGAAAGTTGGTTTCTGGTAGGATTAGTCCATTTAGCAAGGACTTGAGATAGCGGATCCAATTACCATGAGGGAAAATTTTTACACCTGTGGGGACCCCCTCCAAGGCTATAAAAGAGGGTATTTTCCTTGTAGGTGGCTTGAATAAATTGTTAATGAAATGGGGAGGAACCTCAGCTGGACTCCCTGATTCTATTGTATAGTCAGTACAATCTGACTGCTTGAACTCATGCTATTTGCCTGAGAGGTATTAACAAAAGTGTTACCCCAATTTGAGGGGTTCCACCATGAATTGACCAGGCCTTTAGGCCAATAATATCATTATTTCCATTTGAAAAGTTATCATCATGAGATTGGACTTGTAATTGGCTGACATTATTTGATAAATTGGGGTGATTCTCACCCAAGACATTCTTTTGCCAAAATCAAGATGGCAATTTTCTGACTGGAGTCAAAGAAGACCACCAAACCATAATTGGTAAAAAAGTCCCAGGAGAGGACCTATGAGCCAGAACTAGTGATTAAGTCTCAATAGTCAAAGTTCTTGGTCTGTGTTTTGGTGTGTTGCCCTGTGTATTTTTAGGGAAATGTCACCAATGATGGTGAAAGAGCAAGGGCCAGCAGTCTTCATACTGTCCTTCCTGGAACACTAATAGAGTCTTAAATTATTGCAAATTGCAAAATTGCAATAAAAGTGCTTACTACAGGGGCTCTCTCTAAGTGTGCTGTTCTATTAGTTTGAGGTATTGTATGGAGGTGGTGCAAAACACATATTTTGTTTTTTGGGGAAGATGTCACCAGTGGAACCTCAGCCCCAATGTTTGGTTTCTGACGCCTCTTGGAAGTGGGAGATAATGCCAAAAACCTCCCAACCATCACTTCAATGTTGTTTTGCCCACCAAAATGATGGAGTCATGCTTGAGGGATATTGTCTTTTTAAGTCAGGGGATATTTTAGGATTTTATACAGTTGAATCCTTAACATAATTATTAAAATTAAGTAGAAAAAAGTTGTTAGTGGTTGCTTACTTATTTACAATATAAATAATTTAATTAATGATATATAAACCAATTTGTGTTCCCCATATGATTGTGTTGAGCTGTTTTGATCCATCAGATTGAAAAATGTTGGGGATCCTCCCCAACAGGAAATTGGTGCATTTTGACACTGGCAACTGAGGCTGAGGATGTCAAGGCATATTTATTATTTATTAAAATTAGATATATGATGAATTAAGAGCTGACATTAAGTTTTGGAATCACTGAAAACTGAGGCCAAGAATAATCCCATCAATTATCTATTTCAAGATCAGGCAGCAACTTAGGCGAGGATAATCAAGTTTCTAGCTATGGTGCCAGGGAATCCAAGAGTAAATTGAAAAAAAGGACATTCCACTGACTGATGCTATAAATTACCAGATAATTATGCTAAGGAAAGTTCAGAGATAATATAAATTATAAGATTACTTCTGCAATGAACGCTGAATGACTCCAAAGAGTAAATTGGATGTGGAGAACAATGAATTAAGAAGGGATTATTGCAAGCCAGAGAGCTGATGATTGGAATCTCCAGTGAGATTTAGAATATTGAGAGATGGCAATTAATGCTGATGATATTTAAAGGTGGTGTAATGCCTATAAATATTTAAATCTCCCACTTGATAAAAATATTTTTAAACCTCTAATCTTTATCTTTAATTAATTGTGGTTTACCTACATTTGCTAGTTTTAAAGTGGACAGAGGTTAGCTTGGATGTTAGGGGAGGGACGTAAGATCCACAGAGGTTAAGTGCTGTGTTAAAACATCTGGAGTAGTCAGCACAACCAACTCTTAACCTGAAGCTGTGAGAACCTCAGAAAGAACTTGGCCAACTGGCCACCAACAATGATGAACAGAAGGACTGAAGGAGGGACTGTGAGGGAGTCAAAAGAGACTGTTGAACCCTAATTGGTAGACAAGTCCCAGGAGAGGACCTCTGAGCCAGAATTAATGATTAAGTCTTGAGTGAAGTAGGTAGTCTGCTGGGTTGGTGGTTGCCCTACAGATTTGAAGGGAAAGGTCCATGATGATAGTAAAGAGCAAGGGCCATCAGTCTTTATACAGTTTGTCCTGGCACACTAATAGATTAAAAATTACTGAAAAATGAAAAAATTTGCAACAGACACTGAAGTTGAAGCAACCAGCTCAATTGGCTCAGTGCCCCTTCTTTTCTCCGCACCAAAGCACCTTAATTTTCTGGTTATGAAATGAAATAGCTAACCCAAAATCCTTGGTGACATTTTTATCTACCTACATCAATGCTTCCTACTGTCTTGCTAATGAAACAATCAACCTAAAAGTTTAGCATTTTCTCTGTATCTTCATGCCAAAACTCCTCCCTGTGGCAGCATCAAAATTGGAGCCACTGCAGCCAACAACAAAATCTTGATTTAGTTGGGAAGTTGCACCAGAAACTCTCAATGAACCAAATGAATCACCCACCCACTCCAACTGCCTTGCTGCTCTGTTTCCTAATGCTGGGATTTGCAGCTGCTCATTGGGCCAGCTAAAACACTTGTTTTTACTAAATTTATTTCTCTTGAATGAGGCAGCTGAAAATTTTGACAACTCCCTTGGGTTAGCTAAGCCAAGTGCCCTTGAGGCCAATGCACATTCTCTCTCCATTTTATCCTATACAAATCAGCTCCTAAAATCACACAGAAAACTAAATTTGGTAACATGGCTTCTACATCTGATGTGTATCTACTTACCAAGGCCAGCACAATCAACATAATTTACTCAACTTAGCCAAGTCAGGGGTTGCTGCAACCAATTCACCTCCCCCCAACAAGATTCTCTGCAGTTTGGGGGAGTTGCTTGGCCTAGTTAAGTCAAATTCCCCCAGATTCAATCCACACCCATTTACTAATTTGTTTAGTCTTAAACATTTTATTTATTATTTAGTTTATACTAACATCTTGAGCTTCCCACATAGCCATAAAAAGTAATGCCATCTAATCCAATCAATTGGAAAGGCCAAATGATTTTTAATCTGGTCAGCTGATTTACTCCAGTAATCCACAAACTGCTGAACTGGTGGATGATCCCTGAAACTTGGCCTACCAGGACCTGCCACATGAAAAAGAGTAGACATTGACAATCCCAAGTGTCTTGCCAATTCAAACTTATTTTTCAGCATCTCAAACTTTACTCATGGCCATTGGTTTTGGTTAAAAGCCAAGTTGCTCAATTTGGACCTTGGGACTAACCCAGTTAAGAATCTTTCCCCGTCACCAAAAGTTAGGTTGAAGCCCTTATGCTCTGGCCCAAGTTGGAGGTTGCCTTCATTCAACCTGGGCAATGCAACTGTCCCTCCAGTTGAGGCTTGGAGAGGGTACTGTTGGGCTTTGCCCTGATGCAAAGGAAGCATTAACTTTGGGGTTCCAAATAGCTTATATTTTTCAAGCCCCTCATATTTATATTCAATTGATAGTTTATTGATCAATGCACTGTTGGTCCAAAAGCCCAAAATTATTACCTTTCAGATACTATTCTGGCTGTTGGTGCTTTGTTGGCCAAAAGGCCAAAAATTACTTTAGCTATAAACTATCTAGCATCAACCAATCACCAACTACAAAGTTAACTATTCCAATATAGAATACTCAGGAGAAATTGCATCGACAACCCTGTACCAATAAGCTTAGGTGATTCCTCCCTATCCCACCTAGTCTTTATTTACCTTAGCACCATTAAAATGCTAGGATGCTATCAAATAAAGGATTTTTTTTACTCTTATGTTAATTCTTGCCTAGTTAAAATACTAGTAATTTTACCTGTTCAAAAGAACAGAGATTTGCCTTGATGGCGACTATTCCATCAAGTGATCGCCCTAGAGAGAGAAAGTCTCCTTGGTGATATCACTGGAGCTAATAACAACTAATAATTGTATAGCCTTTGAAGGACCTGTCTTAAAATCTAAATAAAAACTCAACACCATTAGACCATATAAAATTTTCACTTCTTACATATAAAATCTTTTATTTTATATCAAAAATAAAAATCTGGTTTTGAGGTGCACATGGATCCCCTCACATCTACCTATATCCAAAATTTCAAAGCTTGACATGCTGTAGTTTTGGCTGGGCATTGCGCACATGCAAAGCGCATTTGCTTTTATTATAGGTATGCAAGCAATGTTGCGGGGAAAATTTAGTGTCAGTGTACTTGTTTTAAGAATAGAATGAAAGCACATCTAACCAAAATATAAAATTAAATTTAAAGTTTTTTTTCTAATGTTTCCCACTTAATAGTTTAATAATTCAAGGATTATACCCCTATAGACATTCAAGCTAATGTAATGTGTAAGCGATGAGCTGAACCAAGATCAGTTTCTGATTTATTTCATTCTTTTTACTATGGTAATCTAAAATATAGCATCTGTATCAGCATTTTCCTAATATATTAAATTGTATAAGAACAATTACATAGTAAGTAATATCTATATAGTCCGTTAGCTATTTAGTAAAAAGTCAATATTTAAACCACTATGAATCTGCTACTTTTATCCTAAAGCAACCTTACTTAATAATAAAAATGAAAAAAAAACTTAGTAAAATAGCTACAAAACCAAAATGCAACTTACAAGCCAGATATACAGTTTAAATTTGTTCTTTGAGGCTAATATAAAATATTCTCACATACTAAGAATTGAGGAGCAGGCAATAGCAAAAAATAGCCTTAACAGGATTATCCATCAGTATCGACTAGAGGATTTCACGGAGAGGTTCCTCTAAAAGATTTAAAGTTTTTGATTCATCAAAATAAGGAGGATTTAAAGTAAATAAATACCCATGAGGAAGCTCCTTTGACGTATTCTCGTCGTAAGACAGAAAAGTACTACTGACGTCAGGAGAAGCTGAAGTCTTATATTTAGTATATGAAAAATACAAATCAAACGAGATTTAAAACAAGGTTAGTCAATAAGAAAGTGAAAATACTATTAATATAAAGTTGCTCACCCGGCGACTGCTCGAAGGTTGAATAAGTAATAGGAGGTTCAGAATCAAGGTCTGTTTTGGCCAGAGATTCTGGCAAGCAGATGACCTCAAAATCAGGTTCAGGAATATCGTCGAGAATACTTGAAAGAAGCTTTGGAGAGTCGTGAGGACTTTCTACAAAAAGTGAATAAATTAGCTCATCAAATGAATAGTTTAAAGTAAACAGGTATAAACAAGTATGGTAGATACAGAAAGCTAAAATATTACAAAAACATACACGCTTTTTTATCAAACACTATCACAAATAGCAATATATGGTTAGAGACTTCCTGCATTTATAATAGGAAATCAAGAAAATCTATAGAAATAACCAATAGTCTAAAAACTAAAATAGTGAACTCTTTGTAAAATTTAGCTTATTAATAGCAAAATATACAATAATTAAAATACCTGGCTGGTTTGGCATATATTCAAGGTCATCAAAATTAAAATCGCTGGGAAATCTTGATTCAACTAAGGTTGGTGAAACAGTCTTTGAGTAAATCGCTCCTCTACTGCGATCTCCAAAAAATCTTCCCCTCCTTATAGCATTTTGTTTTTTGTTGTCTAATTTAGAGCATTCAGGGGAAGGTTCGGTTGTAGCTCCTTTTTCAGTCAAAGCCGGTTGGGGTGAAGAAGTTAAGTTGGAAGAGACAACTGGTAATTTTTCTAGTGTCCGTAATTTAGAAGCTTTTTGGATGAAAAAAAAACAAATGTTTACAAAAAAACAAAAGAAAGTGCTAAATCAAACAGAAATATTAAGAGAAGTTTTACGTAAAAAAATTCATAATATGAGTATTTTAAAAAGTAAAGCATTTTTGCGAAAATACCATCATCCTTTTTATAACTTGGTTTAGCAGGAAGAAAAGGTTGGCGCACATTCAATGCCAATTTGATCAACCGAATCCTTTGAAGAAAGGCTCCCTGCAAGCGGTTTTTTGGTATCAATTAATTTTTCATCGCAGCTTTTTCTTTGCTCATTAGTTTTTGTTTCCAATAAAGTATTTTGACTATCCAAGCGTCTGTCATCCATTATATAAGTTTTAAAGGAGTTAAACTCAGAACTTGGTTTTAAAACTCTCGCTATATTTGAAATATTCTCGTGAGCTGCGAAAAGATGTAAAATTTATATCCGCTTTAATAATTCTAACCTCCATCATAAACTTGAATCTCGATTTAATCAAACCCGATAACTAGGTTTCTCAACGTACGCACGGCTATCACTTTCGTTACGTACAGAAGTTTAAGCTGCGCAAATATTCAGGACTAGATAGTCTCAACTCAAAAGGAAGTATTAAAGTCTGCAATAATTTTAAAATAAAACTCATTTATATATTACTAGCCGTTTACCCGTGCTTCGCTACGGTGTCTATAAAATTAAAGATTTTCAATCTTTTAATTTAGATTTTATATTATAGACAAACAAAACCACTCAGCCAAATCCAATTGCTCAATCGAATCAACCAAAAACCACCATCCACTTAGGCAAATCTAACTGAAATTATCAAAACAACCAATAACTAATCACCCCTCAAAGCTAAACTGTGTCCTATCGATTCAAACGAAAGCCATCAACCACTCGGCCAAACAAAAAATGATTTAGAGCTTTTACCTTATGGTAAAAAGCTTAAGTGCATGATATATGTCTTTCCCCACCAGGTAAGTGTACCATTATTATAGATAATGACTAACTGATTATTCATACTATGCCAATGTTGTGCCTTTCTAGAAAGTAAAATATATTATCATGCTCTTAAGATTTTGAATTTGGTAAAGGATACTTATCTTTTTCAGATATTATGAGAGTGTGTTAAGTAATAAAGTAACTAATAAAAAAGCTTGTATGATCTCATACTTTGAACTTACCCCCCAGCCATAGGACATATATCATGTCAATATATATAGTATTGATTGGTTGATTTAATTGGTCAATCTATGGTAAACTTACTAATTGCCATCTACAATAATTTATTTTTAGATTTAGTTGATTTTATTGGCCAACCTATGCAAAAACTATCTACACCTATAATCATTTAAGCTCGTCACACTATGATCTCATACTTTGAACTTACCCCCCCAGCCATAGGACATATATCATGTCAAAAAAACCTATCGAATCAATCAAATAACACCAACCTGCTACCCGAAACATCTCTCTATACTTAAAATCATTGAGCAAGTGACATATCTTCCAAACTACTAAATCAACTTCGACTTAACTTGCCAAAAGTATTTTATTAATTAGGTGAACCAAATTAGGCAGGTTTTTAAAATTTATAAACCTAACATCCAGATACCCATGCTTCGCAACAGTATTTAAAGTTTATCAGATGATAAGCTCATATTGTAGCCTATAAGCTGTGCCAGCACTACTCTCGAGCCACTCAGACTAACAGCTCCAATGTTGCTCTCGTGGCTGGTGAGTTGATTATCCTAACTACTTAATCTACTTAAACTCTAATACTGATTTTATTGAGTTTCAGGTGAGCAATTTGGTGAATTATTAGATAATATTCATCAATTCTTACCCACTCACCCAAATAGATTAAACTTATCTGACTCGATTAGCTTCAGGTGAGCAATTTGGTGAATTATTCAATAATATTTGTCAATCTTCACCCACTCATCCAAATAGATTGACCCTATCAGACTCGAAGGTTTCAGATGTCAGTCAGTGAGTGAATGTGTTTTATTAAGTAGATATATTAGTATCTCTTTTTTTTAGTACTAGTGGTGCCCAACCCAAAAGGGGGAGCCGCCACGCATAGCTATATAGTATCTCATAAACAATTACTAATAATTCATTTTATTAAATTTAATTGATTTTATTACTCAATATATGCTAAATTTTCTGATCGTCATCAAAAATAATTCATTTTAATAAATTTAGATGATTTAAGGGAGGATACCCCAGTGGTAGAGTACATACTGCCACTGCCTCCCGAGTTCGATCCCGGTAATGGACTTTGGGTAGGGGACGATTTTGACTGTGTTGGTTTTGCGCACCAATGCCCCAAACTGAGATAGCGAATAGCAAAGGCGGTCCATGGAGTTCCTGGCCTATCATACGCTGCGCATGGAGGTTTTCCGGGTTTTATCCTCCTTTCCCATTTTCTTCACTTCCCTAATCGGTGCGGTATCATCCCCAGGTCGGCCCACCTCGAATAAAATTTAATAAATTTAGGTGATTTTATTAATCAACATATGCTAAATTTACTGATCACCATCTACAGTAATTAATTTTATTATTTTTAGTTAATTTTATTGGTCAATCTATGTTAAATTTACTGTTTGCCATCTAAATAATTCAGGTTATCAAATTTAGCTGATTTTATTGGACAAATTATGAAAAATGATAGCTAACTATAATGATTTAAACTCATCCCGCTATGATCTCATACTCGCCTGATTTTGAATATACCCTCAGCCATAGGACGTCAAAAGTTGCTTCTAAGCTATCGCTTCAATGATACCGGAATAAAGTTTTCAGCGATGAACTTCTCACAATTGAAATCCTTTGCTTCGGAGTCCATTTTGATATATTTACTAAATTAATGGTCAGATACTGGACCAATACTTACAAAAGTAAAATGGGACCTAAGTTGAGGCATCCTCTTTTTTTAAGAATTTAGGCATCCAAATTGGTTTTGTAGTGATAGAGTTATGCACGAAAAAACATAGAAAAAAACAATATATATATATATATATGTTGAATTGAGAACCTCCTTCTTTTTCAAAGGCAGTTAATTAATATACTTAAAAGGCAGTATAATCAGATAGCAATTTTTGGCACACCGTGAGACATGAATTCAATCAGAATCTTAATATAATAAACATCATTGTATGTAGAAGACATATTTTCTCATAAAAAAATAAACCAAAAATCACCAAACTTAGCAAGAATACTTTATAAATTTTGGGAATAGTAATAGCCTATTTTCAAAAAAAGTATAATAGTTTTGATAAAAGTTATATATAAGATCAAAATATATAAGATTTTAATGTTAATTGTACATCATTTTGCTTTAGCATTTTTATTAATTTGTTTAATTCAATAGGTTCATAGGTTTTACTAAGCGTTTGGTAGTTTTTGATTGTTTTAGTGTTTTTCTTTAGCTCAAAATCTAATTTGTGTTGGAACCTTGCATCCTTCATTTAACCACTTCCTGATATAACCTATTAATGAAAACTTGTACAATTACTAATGTTAGATGCCAATACACTATTCTATCATACTTTTAATTTTCATAGCAAGATAAAAAATATATATTAAGTGAAAATTTATCTGTTTTAAATGTTAATCATTATATTGTTATGGCTGAGCAGTTTAATCTGGTTAAATTAATGGTTTAAATAGTTTTGCCAAGTAGTTGGTGGTCATTTGGCTAATTATCAAGTTAATTGTTTTATTTAAAGATGTAAGCTAATGAAATTTCAGAAAAGCAAGTCTAAAAGGCCCATAATAGCCTTTTGTTCTCTAAATTATATATGTATAATTGGTTTTGTCTTAGTGGTGGTTGGTAGTTTTTAATTGATTTGATGGGCTCAGTTGGAATTCTGGCTAGATTGGTTGCTCATTTGGTGCCAGCCCAGAATTCCAACTATATGGTAGACATGGTATGCTTAGTATATCACACTGCCTAAGAGAAAGGGGGCCAAAATTCCCTCTAAGCTCACAACCTTGACCCTTGTTGGAGAAGGAAATAAATATTAATTTAGTTTTAAAAGTAGGTATAGTAAGATAAGTAATCAATTCCTACTAGTGAATATTTATTCCCACTGGTAGTATGGGGTAAGGGACCTACCGCATCTAAGCTTATCATGTGAAATGGTTGTTGAGTGGTAGTAGGTTGTTATTGATATTTAGTCTTGAAACTTAATTGCTTCTTGTAGGTTAGGCAGGCATCCAGGACTTCAATAATAGATTCCATAATTCCCTCCCAATAGTATCAATCTATAATTCACTCATAGGTTTTTTGCACTCTACCATGCCCAAGGATAGAGTGAGCTTCTATAATAGCAGTTACTCGTTCTGAAGGTCAAAGATAGGGCAATTAATTTGCCCCTACCTTTTTATATAAATTCTCACTCTCCACTTTGGTGTATAGGAGTATCATGTAAACATTTTCTTAACAGGTTTATCCTCATCATCCCAAGAATCAGGGGTCATTAGGAGGTCATGCAAACTTTTAGCTTTACTATCATCTAATTGAAGGACAAGAAAATGAGTCAGCCCATCAACATTTATATGGCATGTTCCAGCTTGGTGTTTGATCTTAAAATTATAATGTTGGAGCTTCAAGGACCAACAAGCCATTTATCCAGCAGGATCATTTATAATGCCCATTTTAATTGTTAGAATTAAACCTAACTGTGGTCTACTTTTAACCCCAGATTATTAAACAGCTTCTGAGAGTTTTAGTACTGCTGCATCTATTATATTGTTGGGATCCCACAACTAAGCATCAGTGAGCAACATATTGCTAGGATTCCAATATGCTCAATGGTTTCAGGTAAGTGTTTGATAGTTTGTTTAACTTGGTAAGTTTAATTGGATTTTTTGAGTGGTTAATAGTTTTATATCAATTCAAAGGATTTTTTTTAAACTTGTCAATAGCCACCTACCAATATAATAACTAATTTATTAAAATCATCTGATAAAATTTTAAAACCACAAGCAACACTAGATAAAATGGGCTATTGACAAACATAAGGCTAAAAATCTCTATATAAAAAATTATTGTGTGTATTTATATCAAGATAATTTCATGGTAAAAAGCCTGAAATAGTTCAAAGCCTGTTCTGGCTAGGACAAACATAATTTCCTACATCCCCTTTTACCATTATTTAATTAATGATATGGAGTATAAAAGCGATTTTTGGGTGGTTGTCATGTGGGGTGGTTCATGCTATTGCTAGATCTTTTTTTATAATGTATGCATACATAATGTCTTTTGCACCTTAGCATCACTTTTGAAATTAAAGAGAGACCCAGAAAAAGTTTTAATAAAAGCAACTTTTTGGTTCATTCCTACTGCCCTTATTAGAGCAGTACTTACAACTTTCCTTCACTCCAATTACAATTAGTTTTTCCACCTGGCAAAGTGTAGCTCATAGAGCTGATAGCCCACAGTAACTAGTTTTTTTAGATTTTGCAAAACTACTCCACCATATAGTCTATCCAACTGGTGGGGGTGTCCACCAACCCTTGATGTAAAAGTGTCAAAATGAGACTCAAGTGCACTACAATGACTTGGCCACCAACCCCATGATCAAAATGATGCAACCTTTATCAAAAGTAAATTTGGGTGCCCAAACCTCTCTGATGTCTTCTCAGCCACAACTGGGACAGGTGGATACTGATCAGGTGGAGTCTGAAAACCTGAAAATTAGAAAGTCATTGGTAAAGTCAAAATATTGGTGGCAATGCACCCAAAAAATTCATTCTCAGTCCAATGCCCCCAGTACTTGGCACCTGTCCCCTCAGGTAGTACAGAAGCCCTAATTACTGGGAGGTTGACCCCTACCAATTCTCTCCCCAAGCAGGGAAGTAATTGATCCAAGCTTAGTGAAGGTAGGTGTTTTTAATCAGAAATTAATAATCTCATAAAATGTTTTTGGCAATCACCCTGATGAAAATATATCCTTTAATTTGATTAAACTCTCATCAAGTCAAAATTCTGATGTGGTTACAATTGTTTCAGGTTCTGGATTTGATTTGCCAGACCATCAAAATCCAATGCTAAAAAATTAAAAGCCTTGGCTTATGACCCCAAATCTACATTAGCAACCCAGGATGCTAGCAGCACCTTACCCTGTAACACCCCATGAAGTATATGTCAGTTCAGAAGGAAATGCTTACATGTAGAGGCATCTCCACCCAGGATGTGACACAATGGGAAACTCTGCAGTTCCCTTATGCTACATTGACTCAATGGATTGTGAAAGCCATAACACCTATCACAGCAGTCAATTGGCATGAAAGCAAGTTCTCTTCTGGTGCAGAAAAATGGTAGCTTGACATGAAAATTCTAAACAAGTTGGTAATAATCTTTAAATTATTGCGCATCCACACTGAAGAAGCTCATGAGTGGATGATGCTTCCAGTTGACCACCAAGCGTTGGAGGCAGCTTCTGCAAAGACCTAAACCTGTGGATGCCAAGGCATAGCTGTATGCAGGTATTAACTCTATGATGCCATAAAAATATAATAAGGTGAGAATTTTCACAAAGCTTTCGCCCTAAGTCAAGAGCTTGCATCTTTTGATTTTGGACCTAAATGCTTATATCAAAGTGTTCCCAATGCTGTTACTGCACTCAACTGGGTGCAACACTATTTTTGTTAAGGTTGACCTCAAATAGTATAACACCACTTTTTCTCCTAATGAGGTGCTAACATGTATCACAGCTAGTTTTAAGTTGACCAAAGCCTTGAACTGATTGTAAATGTGGATCCATCCCACTCTAACATCAAACTTGCTAAAAGCTGTTTGGATAAAGAAAATAGTGGTTAAATGGGGACCTTCTGGGTGTGGTTCCCAGAAGTCACTATTAACTGAAACCTTAATGGATTTACCACTTCCAAAATGAAGTACTGGATTCATGTGGATATAATTTTTTACCAAGCAAGGGATTGGGCTAGTTTGAGTGTATATAAAACATCCACAAGACCCTGTGTGGCTGCTCCTTCTTGCTGGACAAATGAAAGCTATGACACAACTATGACCCCTGGCTTCAGCAGCAAACTGGGATGTGGTAGTTCACCCCTAATACTACCCATTCCTGGATCAAACATAGAAATCTGCCTTATGCAGCAGAAGCAATGCGAGGAGCTACAACCCAAGAACTCAGTTGGTATTAGCTAAAATTGTGATTCAGATTATCTATTTGAAACTGGAAACAGTCATTTTCTGAGCCTTCTCTTGCCACCCCCTACATTTCAGAAGATTTTACTTCTGACAAAGCTTAACAATCAACAAAATAAGAAGTACCAGTGGGACATCGATGAATCCCCCCCTTGGGTTGGGACCATCTAGTACTAAAAAAAGAAGTACCAGTGGATGCAGCACGCCTGTTCATCAATGCCAGGTAGAACAGTGTCACTTTGAGAGACTGGTATCTGTGGAGTGCCATTACACATGAGGTTCTCCTTAATTATTTGCACTTGGAGTCCATCCTGGAGGCCTCATTAAGTTGGTATTGGTTCAGCTTCTCTTTACAGTGCATTGGGCTTGCAAGACCTTGAAATTGGTGCTGCTATGGCCTGCACCATCTATAAGTGGACATTCATATGAACTAACTACAGGCTTTATTGTCCTACAGATTAAGCTTGAAAATAATCAGCTGGTTTTTGAAAGGAAAACCAACCTCAGATGCCCTATTACCCTGTAACATTAAGAAATCATACTGCGCTGTAATCGCCCCACATGAGAAAGAGTTGTGGAATGGCGTCAGCAGTCATATTGACTTTAAGTTTTCGTTTATAAATGGCAGCTTTTATGACCTCCAGGCATCAAAGTTTAACCTCAAGGATAAAATCTGAATCCACCTCCAACTAGTCAGGGAGGGATAAGTGGTCAGATTGGATCAACGCAATTTACCAAAAGCTTTACGCCATACTATCTGCAAAGATTATGACCATCACTGGGTGCTGTAACAAGTTTATTTTAATATCTTGATACCAGGTGAAAAAGACTATAAGAATCTCATGGAGATGGGAATATGGTACAAGATTCCTATCTGTGCGCAGAACCAACACACTATGCTAATTAAACTGCATGATGGGTAATGTTTTATAACTTGCTGATGGACCATAACTGAAAATGGGTTTGTGAGACATTAGCACCGAATTTGGTACTACAGTGAGATGAATAAATTTTAATAATCTGGTAGTGATAATTATGCTAAATATATTTGCCCTTGTACTGTGGAAGCCAAGTACAACCCTACACCCTGGATGAAAATAGAAATCTTTTTCTGTGGTAAATCTGCATTTAAGGCCTTTAGTGGGTGGCTTTTGTAGAACAGGATGATGCCAAACAGGTCTGCTACTTTTATTAACATAAGGGACACATATGTCAAGTGCCATCACAAGAAGGGCAAACTTTCCAACAAATATGAATGTCAGTATTTGAGATGAAAACCAATTTAAAGTCTCTACTTATAATTTAAGCCGCATTGAATTAACTCTCAAGCTTATTCAAACAGAGCCTTATCTCAATGGCACCGATTCAAAACTTAGTCAGGAATCTGCACGCATTTGAAAATCATGGTGACTACTTCAGGAGTCATATCCCAACTTCCTGAATCACAAGAAGCGCATTTTTCACCGCTCCAGTCATGGGGGCGATGAAGTACAACGAGAATGGCACCCAGGCGGTCAATCTGGAAGGCCATGAAAGATCCTGAGTGAATGGGGACACAAAGATCCTTAAGCACTGTGTACCTACGAGCCCTACAAATATTAACCCATTTTAATCTAATAGAAATAGTCGATATTCAATACAGCCTTATGGTTTTGACCTCCTCTAGCATAATCAGCTCAGCGTTTGGCTCTATATAAAACCTTTTTAAGTCTTGAGGTTTGAATCCCAATGTAATCACTTTTTGTAAATTCTCAACTTTGAGCCCACCTTCAAACCTCAGTGACAGTCTAAATAACTATAACACTGACAAAATTGGTGCTCACTAAAGGGGGCTCTGAGATGTCCTATTTGAAAACATCTATCACAAACAATGTAGAATACTAGCAGCCTTGAAGATTAATCTGCTGATCAGTCAAGAAGCATTGCTTGACATATTAGTATCTCGCGCTATGAAGTACCACCAATGCAACCTGAGAATTTATAATTTGGGGCCACATTCCAGTTCTCCTGCCCTCTGTTGATAGAAGTCAGTACCAAATTCAGTATGAGAACCTTAAGAATGTTATCCAACAATTAGAAACAGCATCTACTCCATGGGTGCCTGTTTCAGCCACTCCTGTGCCTCTTCCATACCCTCTACCATTTGGGACCTCTATACCTTGGCCCAGCTGCCAGCAGGAGAACTTGCCCTGGGTTCTGAACACTACCTTCGTAACTTTGTCCACCAAGCTATTCATCACCTACTCCAGCTAGTTGGGTTGCACCATCATGAAATCTCCCAACAACTGGGGCTCAACCATGCCTTGCACTCTCCCATTGTCAATTTCTATAACGTGGCCTCGTCCTTTGTCCATGACAACCATGAGGCCATTATCAATAACTAAAAATTGATCAATGAGGCCTGAGACTAAATTGCAGTGTTGGATAGCGGGATCTCTGGCTTTCTTGAGGACCAGCTGCATCAGAACGTCGGACTCCTTGAGCCAACTTGGAATCAGCGCCTACTCCAAGTCAAGGGTCTGGTATGGACCCTGCAACAACTCTATTGGGAGCTGGCCTCTCATGCCTAACCCCCAGAAGTGAAGGTCCTGAAGGGCCTAGGGGGCCTGAAGGCCCCAAAGGGCGTGAGGGACCCAAAGGACCAGAGGTCCCCGTGGACCTCAAGGGCTCTCAGGTTTCGCAGCACCCACTTCCAACAGCCCTGATGGCCCATGGTAAAAGGATGTGATAATAGCCTTGGCTGCCTTATGCAATCAAATTCAGAATGTAGCTCAGGGGTACAAACTCTGAGAGGACGAAGTCCACCTTGACCCTAGGGTCTTCATTGAGACACTGTTGGACGAAATGGACAAATTCAGCGCCCTCACCAATCTTACTGATAGTTGCATCTCATAACTTAAACAAACTTGTCAATGGTTTAAAACCTGTTTGCCCATCCTGGAGAGCTAGCTTCGCCTTCAGGGCGCTGACATTCAATCCCTAGAAGAGCAGGTTGCAAATAAGGCTTCCATTTCCTCCCTCAACAAAAACTGGGATGATATCCAAGAGGACCTTGAGGGCCTATGGCGATGGCTAGACCAGCAGGTCCCCACAACTATGCAGAGACTGAGATCTCTGAGCCAGAGCCCATCCCTGGTGTTAACACCCTCTCCACTTCTCTTGTTTTGAACTTAAATCTAGCTCTAAAGAAAGGTTCATTCCCAGACAGGAAAGCATTGCCTTCTTTCTGTACGCATATGAGAGTTTCATGAAGGAAACCACCAACTGGCAGAAGGTGAAGCATATCCACTACTGCCTTAACAGCTCTGCCTGGGAGATATTGATCCCCATTTGAAGGAGTGCAACACCTGAGAACAGGTCTGTACAGCCTTAATCTAAGAGCTCGCTAGCAACTAAACACCTGGCTAAAAAAACAAGCATTTATGAGTATCCGCCTGATAAAGGAGAAAGTCACATGGAGTTTGCCAGCCGTTTTTATGCCCAAGCACAACCCATAGTCACTACCAATTGTATCACCTCAAATAATGCTATCAGCGCTGTCATCTCCGCATTGGGATCCTACCTGATGTTTAAATGCATATAATTGGGCAGAAAAATGAGTTTACCTGTATATGAGAAATCAAGGAAGCACTTGACGAGATTCCTTTGTTGACCCTACACTCTAAGGCTACCTCTACAGATCCCTCTAATCGTTTTTAGGTCCATGTGGTTGAAGTCCAAAAAATCCTTAACTCTGATGCACCTACTGTAATGGTTTCAGACATAGTGCCAAGAACCGCTGGAAACGACTTGCCAAGGAGGCGTAAAAAGGGCTGTCAGCGTATAGGATAAGGCGCTTCATGATGACATACCTACTACACTTC
This sequence comes from Massospora cicadina, assembly GCA_022478985.1. Taxonomy (NCBI): domain Eukaryota; kingdom Fungi; phylum Entomophthoromycota; class Entomophthoromycetes; order Entomophthorales; family Entomophthoraceae; genus Massospora; species Massospora cicadina. The sequence goes on along the minus strand of JAKSZP010016031.1, from coordinate 82,555 downwards.
AAGAATCCTACATAACCTTAAACGATTCTGGAGCTATTGTATCTGAAGAAGAATTTTCAGTTTTCATTAATACTAAGAAACTGATACAGCTTACTCTTTTTCCAATGACTCTCCAATATTTCTCACGCTACCACCCCAGTTTGGAAGATTGTTTACCTGCGTCACAGTTCAAGTATACAAGATCCCAGTCCTTGCCATAGTCGACAGTGGCTCCCCCATGAACGTCATATTATCCAAGTTAATGAAGCTCATCAAGATTTCTCCAGATTTGCCCCATTATATGGAGTATGGCACGGCTGTCCCACAATGCACCTAATCTATAGGGCCTATTCCTCTCTACTGGTGCAGTTTGGAAAGCTCAGTGTTAACGCCCCTGCTGTTGAACTAGATAACCCTAGCTATGACCTGCTTCTCACGATTCAGTTCTTTCAAAACTACTCAGCTGTAGTCCATTATATTGATGGCTTTCTAACCATACTAGGGCATTGGGTCCCCCTGATCTTTAAAACTTCTTGTGACTCTAAAAATGAAGTCAAATCCTGAGCCTGTTTACTGGAGAGTGAAGGCTGAATCAATTGGTCTAAATAACATGTAAGGGGCCCTCAAGTCCAATTTCCTTCATGCTGTTGATGGGCAAGAGTGTATGACAATCTATTTACCTAGGGTGACTACAATACCTCCAAAGTTCCAAGTCATTGCCAACGCCCAGTTCCATGTTAAAATCCCTTTTGGATACCTACTGGAAATATGAGGCCTAGACAACCTTACAAACAAGGAGGTGCTAACTTGCATAGGAATTCTAGATTCAGCTTATGTCAGATTCATATGAGTTGCTAGTTTACTTTACCCACAAACCCAAAAATAGTAGGTCCAACCAATTCCACCACCTATGTCCGCCTCATACTTTGGATGCTGTTAACAATTTCAAAAGTTTTGGGAGACTAAGGGACTTCAGCTTGAAGACGCCCCTATCAGTGGGCCTCGTTGACACTAGTATTTGAAAGGACCTCTTGGATGACCAACAACGCAAAGTTTAAGAGTTATTGGAGGAGTATTTGGACTTATTTTCAGCCTCAACATATGACTTTGGAAGAAAGAACAGAGTCTTACACCATGTGGAGACTGGGAACGCTCCCCCTTCTGGTCCTTACCCTACCAAAAAGTCAAATGTTGGAATTCTCCCTGGTTTAGGTGAAAGCCTTGTCCAAGGGGAAGGTTAATACATTCATACGAGGGGCACAAATCCCAGATGTCCCAATAAGTTCAAGAATGTGGTTTGACTCTATGTTATCAGCTGTTATACTGAATTTGGGGTTTTACTTGAATGACTCCAAATTTGGGAAATCTTTACATCCCCAGTTTCTGAGTAATGTGAAGCTGAGTTTCCACTGACCCTGCCACAAGGGCGGCGAAATCCAACGAGGGTTAAAAACAGGAAATCAATCCAGAAGGCCAGGAAAGATTATGAATGGATGGGTCCACGAATATACTTGAGGCACCATGTCCGCACGCACCCTATAAATATCACCACCTTTTAATTTAATAAAGTACTTTTTCAGCAGAATATTTTATTTATATTATTTTATTTAAGTTCTTATTTTATTCCAATGAACAAAGTATCATCCAACTTTGCATCTAAAGTAGCCCCTGTCCTCTCAGCTGACCATAATCTCCTGCAGTCAGCCACCATATTGGGTTTCCCCAGCATTAGCACCAGCAAGCGCATCTGGTGGAAACCCGATACAAGGTTTAAGAGGCCCAGGTGGCGGTGGAGCTCAGATAACTACTTGATGCCAGACTCCTAGTAACATCACGCAGCCCTTGTGCCTCTCCTCTTCTGCTAGTTTGGAATAAGGATTGCAGTCACTAAGTGGTGATGAACTATCAGTGACTCAACTCCATCACTAAGAAGGAAAGTTATCCTCTGCCCTAAATTGATAATTCCCTCCATATGCTTGCCAGATCACAGTACTTTTCCGCCATAGACCTTGCCAGCAGATATTGGCAAGTTGAGCTCACCCCTGAAGATCAAACCAAGTGCGCTCTCATAGCTAATGAGGGACTATTTGACCCCATGAGGATGCCTCAGGGCCTCTGTAGCGCCCTGGCAACTTTCCAATGTGCCATGACGGTATCCTTGGGGACTTGAAGATTTTTTGCGTCCTCATCTATCTAGATGACATCACTGTTTCTCATGAACCTTTAATGGACACATTGAGAATCTCAGGGAAGTCTTCAATCAGTCTGGAAGGCTTTTATAATGCCTAAACCTTCAAAGTTCTCTTTTTTCCAGTCTTAACTGGAGTTTTAAGACACAAAGTTTCAAAGGATGGCATCCAACCTATACCAGACAAAGTTGATGCCATCAAAAGGATGTTGCTCCCCCAAAGCTTAACAGATATCTAGTTGTTCCTAGGAATGGTGGGCTATTATTGTCAGTTTAACCCCTGTTTGCCAACCTAGACAAGCCACTATTCTACCTTCTACAGAAGAATGTGTCGTTTGAATGGCGGACTGAACAAGCATAGGATTGTAATGCTTTGAGGACTGCTCTATGTACTAAACCCATTCTAATCCACCTACAGTTTGACCAACTTTTCTTGTTGTTTATGGATGCAAGTGGTGTCGCCATTGGGGCTATCCTAGATCAACACAATAAAAATCAGGTCAAACATTTATGTCCTATTTTAGTAAGACACTGATTAAAGCTGAACGGAACTATAGTGTTACCAAGAGGGAGTGCCTGGCTGTCTCACTAGCCATCAAACATTTTTGGCATTATCTCTATGGTACCCACTTTATTATTGTCACTAACCACTCCTAACTCCAGTGGCTCCAGCAAATGAAGGACCCAGATAGCCGTTTAGCCAAATGGGCCTTATGACTGCAGAGCTATGATTTCACCATTGTTCCATATGTGTGTGCAATTTACCAAAATGCCAACAGTTTCTCCAGGATGCCGGTGCTAGCAGTTTTGATTCCTAAGGAGGAACGGCTGTACAATCTGATAGATTGACCTGAAAGATGGGAGTTGGAAGCTCTTAAGGTCCAAGCTGAGCTCTGAAGGATAACCCAAGGCACTTAAATTTAGGTTGGGTTGCTCTACAAGAGGGTCAATGAGAAATGGCTCCCTTTTGTCCGCCCTTCTTCCTAAACTGATGTTATTCTAGAGAGCCAATTTACTATGGGACACGGGACGGTTAATAAGACTCACAAATGGCTGAAGTCACGATGTTAGTAGTACCAAATGGCAGATACCATCTAAGTGGTATTGAAGACATATATGACTTGCCAATCCCAAGATTGAGCCAATCCTTGATTTTGACACTCAGTCATTGCTCCAAAGGGCTTTTCGATGTAGTTAGCATTGATGTGGCGGGCCCTCTTACCACTGAATTGAATGGCCATGAGTATATTCTCTTAGCTTTGGACCATCTAACCAATTGGGTTGAAGAGATTTCAGTTCAAGCTGCCACCACCAAAGCCACAGCCCTCTTTCTTATTTGGTTCATTTCAACCCAGCATGGGTGCTCCCAAACCTTACTTTTAGACAAAGGGTTGAACTTCATTTCACAGGTAGTACAAGAGCTTACCTCGCTATTCTGAAACTAATTAAAGTATTTTGCCGCTCCTTATCACCCATCAACTAAGGGGGTTGTAGAATGCGCTAATGGAACTCTTATCTCCATTTTACGTAAGATAGCCACCTAAGATTCTGCTCGCTGGAGCCACTACCTACCTAGCGCGTTGCTTGCTTATAGGATAAGCTACCACTGAGTCATTAAGGTATCCCACTTTGAAGCCCTATATAAGCGTGCTCCTGGCTAACAAGTAGCGTTCAGCCATTGCTTGAGATCACCATGCCTGAGAACTCTGAGTTAATTATGAGGACTTTATATGATGAAATTGTCCGGCTTCAAGCCCTAGCCACATAAGGCAATGTCACCACTACAGGAAGAGAAACATCCCAATTTAATCTCGGCTGACTTTCCTTACCAACTTTTCAATAGGTGACCTTGTTCTCTTCTATCACCATCAAACTAGAAGTTAACAGAATAAGCTCGACGTTTTTTAGTCTGGACCTTACAAGGTTATTCATAAGGTGAAATCAGAGTATTCCATTGCTGACGTCACCTAGGGGACTGTGGTTAATAGGGTGCATAGACGGTTCCTATGTCTCTATACCCCCATCCAACAGGACCTTGAGGGGAAGTTGTCAGAGTTTGAGATATAAATGAATTGAAGTTCCTACATTTGAATAGAGCTGCAGCGAATAGACTTTTGAGCCTATTCAAATGGAGCCTTATCTCAATGGCATTGATCCCAAACTCAATCAGAAATCCGCACTCATTTGAGGTTCAATGGAGATGACTTCAGGAGTCTCATCACCACTTACTGAATCACAAGAAGCGCAGTTTTCACTGCTCCAGTCACGGGGGCAAAAAATACAATGATGGTGCCACCCAGTTGGTTAATCTGGAAGGCCATGAAAGATATTTAGCGGATGGGCCACAAAGATCCTTGAGGCACTGTGTCCCTACGCACCCTATAAATTTGAAACATTTTAATCTAATAAATTAGTTGGTATACAGTCCATCCTTATGTTTTTTGAACTCCTCTAGCGTAATCAGCTCAGCGTATGGATCTGAACTTAAAATTTATTAAGTTCTGGGGTTTGAATCCTAGTGCAATCACTTTTTGAGAATTTTCAGCTTTGAGCCCACCTTCAAACCTCAGTGACAGTCTAGAGAACTATAACGCTGACAATGATTGTGTTCCTACTAGTGGAATCACAAAGTTCAGTTTTAAAAGTCTTCCTCCGCCCTAAAACCAAGGTACAGCTTCTGAGAAACCTATCAGAGTCATGGATATGTAATGACAGAGGTAAGAGCTGAATGCTTTTACAAAAAGGCATATGCATGTGAAACATCAAAGCTCCCAAATACTGATTTTGAGCCTTTTATGAATCCTAACCCATGATCATATAAGATGGATGATGAGCTGTGCCCTTCAGCTACTTAAGACTGCCACACCCAGGTGGAGTGGCCTAGAAGGAAGTGGTATGTTGATAAAGGGCAGGGCCAAAGAAGCATACAAAATTCATAAGGAACAAAACACCTTGAAACTAACTTCCCCAATGAGCAACTCCTCACTGGAACATAAAATTAATTTCTCAACTTAAGAAGGGCAATAAATCACATACTGCAGAAGACAAGAATGACATTAGGGTCAATTGGTGTTTGCTAATGACCCCAAAAGTCAATCAGGGCCCGCTGATAGATCTGCCATTTGCCCTCCCTATCCAAAGCAACAGCCTTAATTTTGGACTGAAGCTGTCTTCCCTATCAATTGATAATGATACTGAAATGGCAAAAGGGTACGTGGTGCAAACCATGCCTGGTAACAAAATTTTCATTCTGACAAACTGCACTCACTGTACATTTCCAGCTAACGGCCAGCTTTGGTGACTTCCACTGTTAAACAACCAACTTCTAATTTGTGACTCAATGCATAACCCTAAAACCTCATACCCATGGATAAGGCAATCAAAAATGATCATAGAAACCATTAAGTCTAGGGTGATGCCTAGCATACAAACATGAACAAGAAATATGCTTCATTTTACAAACTAATAATTATTTTGACATATATTTTAATTATCAAGACTCAGCCCCATACCCAGTGGAAAATGTTCCAAAGCTCAAACTGAGACCCCTAATTCACCCGTGGTCCCTTCAGATTAATTGTCAAGTGCTTTGGTTGGACCACGTGGCAATCATTGCATTGAACAAAAATATCAACATAGAATTTGTGGATAAGACACATGCTGGAAAAATTCATGTGGCCATGGCCCAATGTCATGTCCCATGACATGATTTCTGATTTTATTGAAATGACAAGGAAGAAATGAGCAAGTCCAAGTGGGTTAAGTTGGCTGCCCTTTTCTAACATCAGATACACTGTGGACAGATGCTGGATCAAGGCCAAGAAGGCCCAGGTAAATCACCAAAGATCATGTGATGAGGTCCAGAATTTTACAAAAATGGTCCTAAAAATTACCATTTATGTTTAAATGGGGAGGGGTATTTATGTGTGTGTTACAAATGGAGGTTAGATTCATTTACTAATTTCAATATTATAAAAATGGTAAAATGCAACTGGTGCCAAAAACTCAAATTCACACATAACTGCGGTATACAATTACCATGGATGGTAGTATTGTTTTATTGGCTATAACTAATTCCAAGCATGCAAAATCAGTCCATGCCATTGTCCAAAATTCTATTAAAATAGTGTTTTCCAACCAATCTCTCTGCTGTTCATATCCTCTACCTTGATATAAAGAATATTTTATCTCAGTATATAATATAATTAGTTTTTGCTGGCCTTGAGAGTTACCTCCTCCTTGTTTTCTGAATTTTTGTTTGTATGCTATAAAGGTATTGTCACTATACTTGATGTGTTTACAATATTTTTTTGATGGTCTATTCTTGTAGAGTTAGAGACTCCCTCCTTGAACCTATGAAAAGCATACTGGTAAAAATTTTCTTGTGATTGCAGTATATCCATCTCCCAATCCCATAAAAACTAATATTTCTGGAAATTTTTATAAGAAGTTTAAACCAATGCCATGACAGTGATAACAGGAGTCTGAATTGTTGGCCAAATTTGAGCAGGGAAATATTCCCAACCTGCAGGAATCTACCTAGTATGGTCAATAATATGCTAGTGTGCCTTATGACACTTGAGATGTGCCATATGATAGATGTAGAGGAAAAATCATACAAACCTTATGGATTGAGAGTAAAATTCAAACATTGAGTTGCTGAGTGTATTTTAGCTTGATAGTGTCCTAGTCTCATCTGGCCTCAGACAATTTACTTCAAACAGTGAGTTCTTAATTAATGCAGAAAGAAACTATATGTTTTTTCAAGTGATAATCAACCTTGGTGACACCCCACTGCCTCAGGTGGGGTAAATCTCTCCCTCTACATTGAAGGACCCAGACTGGCTCCATACTGCTGAAAGTTGGTTTGATTTTGTTGTAGCACACATGGATAAGCAGCCAGGCATTGATTCCCTTGCCTGATGGATAAACATCTATGATAAGCTTATGCAGGATAGTGCCAAGTATGAAAAAGCAAAAACCTACAAACAAACTGCCACCATTAAAAAGCTGAAGAATGCCTTGACTATTAAAGTATGTACATCAGACAACAATGACTTGTGGCATGAATATCAGAAGATGCACAAAATGTATCAAGATTTTTTTGAAAACAGGATACAGAACGCTGGCAGGATGCAACCTTCCACCACCAAAGCTTTTGGTGACAATGAATAAGGAGATCTTGGCTAGTCGTAACAAAAACAAACTCAAGCAAAGATCTGCCAGGTAGAAACATTTGAAGGTGTTTTTTCCAGTGATCTTGGCAAAATCAAATGTTAAGTCAAGTAGTTTTATGCAATCTTCTACTCTCTTGTAAAACCAACATTAAAGCAACCAAAGCCCTCTTTGACCTGGCTAAGATAGCACTTTAGGTGTGTTCACCTGTTGACAAACACAATCTTACTGCTGTGATTATGGTTGCAGAGGTAAACAAGTGCTCAAAGAAGTGCTAAAAGGTAAGGCCATCATCCCTGATTGTAAGCATTGGGGACCAGCCCTTGCAACTGGATAGGGATCAGAACCCCTTCTTGACGAAAAGGGGCCTCAAGGCTCCAGTGGACCCTCTGTCACAGCTGGGCGACCTAGCCCACGCGATAGATGAGCGCTGGGTGATGGCTTTCCCACACAAAAACGTTCCACTCCCACCTATTCCCCCCTCTTCAATCCTGGTAAGTTTGATAGAAGGGGTCTGCAGGGATATGTCACACATCAGGGGGTATGGAGAGGGCCCTGGGACCACCCACTCCACAGGCAAACCATGTTTGAAATTTGGGAAAATGGCAATTCCCAACATCGGAGCCCAGCTGGCAATTTCCATACTGGGGGAGCCAGTCCATGCTGGCCTGCTTCGGAAGCCACATTGGAATACAGCACAGATTGCAAACCCAGTTTTGGACGACTCAGATCATCTGCCCCAAATGCTCTGGGTTGGATCCAGAGAGTTTGGATCGCACGAGTAGCCCAATCAAGGGACTGGCTTGAATTGAAAATAATCTGATACATGGACTCCTGACTCCCAGGACAAATCTGGACCGCCCAAGCCATGAGAACAGGCTGATTCAAGTCACCAGGACCTGGATCAGTAGTATTGACCTGGCTTGGCCCCAAGAATTTGGAAAAATTTGCAAAAAGTTTCTAAGCTTTTGCCAGAATTGGGAGCAGCCTTCTACCCCCCTCCAAGCCAGACAACCAAATCCCTTCCCCATCCCCCAAATGACCAATCCATTAATACTCCCCATGCATATAGCCCAGTTTAAAAGGCAACTGCCCCACCAAGGGCAGTTGTCAGTTCATTCTTTTGCCTTTCTTCGAATAAAATCTGAAATATCTGCCTGGTTTGCTGCGGCCTCCATATGCCTTTAGAAATTTATGAAAGTTTGCCATTCAATCTGACAAAGCGCACCGTAACCCAAATCCTCCTGCCATGTTTGCCAACTGGATTATCTGGTCACTCAATCCTTCCACATGGCAGTGGATCATAAACATGATAATCCACCTCACCCCCAATGACAAACCAGCTGCTTCATCTGTTTTCACATTTCTGTTTAATGGAGACCCTTCCATCCGTTCAGTCAACAAGTCCACCAAAACTGCTCCCCAATCAGAGCAGACCCAAGGCGTCTCTGGCCCACCATGCGTGGGTTTGGCTTCCATAGCCACCTCTTCTGCCGCTGGTCCAGCCCACCAGCGTGACCTTGAGCGCCCCCTCCAAAGGAAGCTCAGTCCCAGCCCCTATATTGGGGTTTGCCATAACTCAGCACATATTTTAAATAGTGTGGCGGCCTCTGCGCCATCACTTGCTGGCGTGCAAGCTCCTTATCTAAATATGAAGGCCAGCAACCATGAACCCTGGAGAAGTCGTCATCCTCCCTGCCTCTCCCGCCCTTGGGGTTGCCCCTGCAAGACTCGCAGTTGCCTCCAACGCAACCCTCTGGTTTGCCTTGGGGGCCTTTGGTACATTACTGAACTTTTGCTTCCCTCAAATCTTTTGTAGATCCCCACATCTATTAGTCACCCAGACCGCTATGCCTCTGTCATTCTGAGGCCTCCACTGGGTGCTCATGCACCCCGACTGGGGGCCCAGTCTAGTTCTTCTTAGCCAAATCCAAGACATAATGAGCCAACCCCTAATCTTGGCCTTCTCCGCCCTCCTCGCTGGGATGGGCGATGCGCTGGCCTACGCCCTCACTCTGAGCATGCTCTCCCTCTGTGACCTGGCCTTCTCCTGCTGGGCGGTGGCCTCGTCCATTTGGGCCTGCTGCCAGGCTCAGCTGAACTGGTCCCCACCCTGCCAAGCAACAATGGAGAGCGCCACCCCATCAGTGAATGCAACAGGGTTGGGGGTTACCCCTATCCCTTCTGATGAGGTGGCTAATCAAATCCTGGGCGTCCTGGAAGAGCTCCTGGTGCGCCTCACTGCTGATGGTGGGAAGTTTCCGCTTCCCTTGATGCACAGCAGAGCGTGGCCCTCCTTGACGCCCTGGATGGGGATGCCCGCTGTTGGGTCAGGGGAGTACTCCACTCTGCTGCCAACCCAGGCAACCCCACCCCCTTGTTGGCATTGGTCACCTAAGCGGTCCAGGCCCCTGAGTCAAGACTGGCGCGCCTCTTCCGCTTGTTTACTTTGGGACAGACAGCCATGGACCTACCCTCCCTGATCAAAGCCTTTGTGGTCCTGGCTCCAACGGTCCCCATCCCTGTCAAAATTGCAGTCTCCACATTACGCACAGCCCTGGACCCCACTGCGGCGGCCCATACAGATTGGGATTCTCTCCCTTGAACCTTAGGGGTCGCATTTTCTGTGGCCCGTGCAATTGGGGCCAGGCCCTGGCACAACCCCGCGTGTCCCATCACCACCCCCAAGGTACCCCATACCACACCTCCCCTGCCAGTGGTCACAGCCAAGGGAAGCATCCCCCTGGTCTAGCTGCCCTTTGCTCCCCCTCAGTGGCCACCTCGGTTACCTCCCCCCAAGGGAACCCCTGCTTATGGTACTGCTGGCCCCCATCCCAGATCAGGAGGCTGGATCGTTGGGCCACCAGAGTTTGGAGTCTGCTCAGTGTTATAAAATCATCCCTGAGGGTGACCCCTCCTCCCCCTGAAGATAGTGGAGCGGGTGTGCATATTAACCCTCATCTACCCATGTGGGACAAGGAAGTGTTAGAGACCCCAGATCAGTCGCACCCCACCCCTGTGCCGCCAGAGCAGTCTCTCCTGATGTTGGGTTATGGCCCCTCCTTAGGTGCCCTTTCACTGGCTCACACCAATAAAGAAAGCCAAGCATACTTCTTGTTCCCCATTTTCTTTCCCTCAGAGTCAGGGGAAATCACAGTGCAAGCCTTGCTTGACACTGGTGCAGTGGGCAATTTTATCGACCTTGGTGTGGCACAGTCCTTAGACCTAATGATAGAGGAAGCTTCATCCATCCTGGCGCCTCGTCAGAGGCCATGATGTCCCACCTTATCTGATGTCCATTGCACTTCTCAGTTCATGATTTTTGGATTCACCAACCACTTCTCAGAGGTACAGGACTTTCTCTACCCTGTAATTTTGGGGGTGGGTTGGTGGCGCCGCCAACAGGTTCATATCAATCTTGTAAGCAACTCCTTGTTGTTCAAAAACCTCAAGTTGAGTGGTGAGATTTCCTTGCTAAAGACCCTTTCCCAGGGCACATCCATTGGTTCCATCGCCCCACCGGACCCCATCCCAGCTGACCTCCCTCCAAACTTTCCCTCCTGCCTAGCCCCATATAAGGCTATCTTTGACATGTCACTGGCATCCAAGCTCCCTTAACACTCTGAATATGACTTGACATTCCAGCTGACAGTCGACCTAGTCAAGATCAACTTCCCCTTCTACCCCTATACAAAGGAAGAAGATAGGGCTCTCAGCAGTTGGCTGGACGAAATGCTAGAGAAGGGGCGGCTCATCAAGAAGTCTTCCCAACTGGCTCTTCATAGATTTCTCCAGGAAAGCAGATGGGTCCCTGCGCCCCTGCATCAACTATAGTCACCTCAACAACATCACCATCCCTGACCCGTACCCTTACCCTTAGAGAAGAGCATTGTACAGGCCATTGCCAAGTCTCGCGTCTTCTCAAAGTTGGACCTAGTGAACGCCTTCAATCAGGTGAGGGTGGTGAGGGGACAGGAGTGGCTCATAGCTATATGCACTTGCTGGGGGCTTTTTCAGTTCAGAGTGATGCCATTTGGATTGAAGAATGCACCAGCCACCTTCCAGAGCCTCATTGATGATGTGTTGGGGGATTTGCGTTTCTCATGTGTGGTGGCCTATATTGACAACATTTTGGTCCATCCCCCACCCCCGAACAACATTTCAGGGACCTCAAAATGATAGTGGCAGCCCTCCACAAGGCAGGGATATTCGTTAAAACCTCCAAGTGCGAATTCTTCAGGGATGAGGTTACCTTCCTAGGGAATTTTATCCTGAAAAATGTGTATGCCGTCCCACCTTCAAGATGGAGGCTTTATAGTCTTAGCCTACCCCAACCACTCAAAAACAGCTTCACAGCTTTCTTGGAACTGTCACCTTTTTGAAGAAATTTTCCCCCGCTCTTGACCAACTGGCAGCACCCCTGCGCCCCCTCACTGGAAAGAAAGCCCCCTTTAAATGGTCCCCCGAGTGCCAGCAGGCATTTGAGGATATCAAGGAGATGTTTCTCACAGTCCCTGTCCTGTGGCATGCTGACACGTCCCACCCCTTCATAGTAGCCTGAGATGCCTCATCAGTGGCAGTGGGTGCCGTGCTGCTGCAAGAGCATGAGGGAGTTGAGCACCTGGTAGCCTATTACTCCCTGAATTTTACTGCAACAGAGCAAGCGTGGCCAATATATGATAAGGAGCCAGCGGCGGTGGTGTGGTCACTCACCCACTGGCGATATCTCCTGCAGGGCGCCCTGCATGAAATTACCATTTGGAAAGACCATAAGGCCCTGCTCTACTACCACAAACCTCAGAAGCTAGGACACCAGCAAACTCGCACATATCAAGACCTTTGTGAATTCCATTTTAAGTATGAATTCATCAAAGGCCCCCTGAACATCTTGCCGGACATGCTCAGCCATAACCCCTCCCTGTTCCCCAACAGGGAGGAGGACCCATTAGACCTTATGATGGTGATGCCCCCTCCCAAATCCTCTCATTGGCCCTCCCTACTGTATCCTTCTCTGATGTAGACCCTGACACTCCAATCGTCCCACGTGTCCTCACTTCCCAAACCTGCTTCCCTGAAGGAATCAAGCTTCTGGATGACTTAGAGTTTATGCTCCACAAAAGAACTCCATATACCTTGCAGGACGGAACAATCTGGTTCTGTGATTGGGTTTGGATTCCTCCTTCCCTAAGCAGCCGTGTCATTGATGAACACCACGTCCTTAGACCGTCAGCCACCCAAATATCAAAAAATGCACATATCTTGTAAAGAGAACCTATAATTGTCCTGGGTCCTCAAAGGACATTTATCAATTGGATCTCTCGTTGTGTCACCTGAAACAGGGAAAAATTGGATCGTTTTGGAAAGAAGGGACTGTTGCACCCCTTGCAGCAGGCTGAGGGGCCTCAGACCTCAGTCTCAGTGGACTTCATCATGGAGCTCCCACCCTCCTGTGGCTCTGATGCAATAACGGTAGTCATAAACCATTTTACCAATTTTGCACTCTTCATCCCCTGCCTCTCTTATATTACTGCGGTGGAGACCACAAAATTTATTTGGCAACCATGTCTTTGCTATGTTTGGTCTCCCCAAGGAGATAGTGAGTGACAGGGGACCCCAGTTCACGGCCTGGTTCTATGAAGAGTTGTTGACCCTCCTTCACACCAAGCCCTGTAGATCCACTTCCTACCACCCCCAGTCCGATAGGCAGACCAAGAAGGTGAACCAGGTACTGGTGCAGTACTTGCGCTGCTATGCGACAGCCTTGCAAGATATCTGGGCCATGGACCTACCCCTAGCACAGTTCACGTACAACAACTCCCTCCATTCCTCAACCAGCTTATCTCCCTTTGAGGCTACTCTGGGGTATAACTCCTCTTCCTAGATTGGTCCCCAACTCTCCTCAGAAGTTCCAGCCACCAAATACCATGTAAGATCTCTCTGCAAGATGCACAACCTGGTTCATGAACACTTGAAACAATCTCATTGAGGACTACAAGAAGTTTGCTGATCAGAAGCGTCTTCCAGGGCATGAGATCATGGTTGGTTCCCTCGTCATGTTAGATACCCGTAACCTTTTCCTGAAAGCCCCCATACGCAAGCTTGCAGCCAAATGCTCAGGACCCTTTAAGGTCGAGAAGGATTTAAGCAATGGAGCCTACTACCTGAGATTGCCCGCACACTCGTAGCAGCACAATGTCTTCCACACCTCCCTTCTAACCCCCTTTAAGGGGGAAAGGCCAACATCCACCGAGCCAATCATTTTTGGGGAATCCCAGGAAGCAGAGGTGGAGACCATTGTAGCTTCCCAAAGGTCCCGCCGATCCATTCAGTACTTGGTCGCCTGGAAAGGTTACCCATCATATGAGAACAGCCGGGTGAACATGCGCGATTGTACAAACTGCAAGGACCCAATAGAGGAATTCCACGACTCCTTCCTACAGCGCCCCACCCTCCCCAGAAGAATGCGGCCATTATGGCCGTAAAGTTACCAGAGCACCACAAGAACTATGCTTTGGTCCATGCCCCCAGGGGTAGGATCCTCACTGTCAAAAAAGGAAAGGGTATTGTAAGTCTTGGGGATCAGCCCTTGCAACTGGATAGGGATCAGCACCCCTTCTGGATGAAAAGGGGCCACAATGCTCCAGTGGTCCCTCTGTCACAGCTGGGTGACCTAGCCCACGTGATAGATGAGCGCTGGGTGATGGCTTTCCCACCTAATAAAATCCCACTCCCACCTCTTCCCCTCTCTTAAATCCAGGTAAGTTTGATAGAAGGGGTCTGCAGGGAGATGTCACACATCAGGGGGTATGAAGAGGGCCCTGGGACCACCCACTCCACAGGCAAACCATGTTTGAAATTTGGGAAAATGGCAATTCCCAACATCAGAGCCTGGCTGGCAATTTCCAGCTGGGGGAGATGGTCCAGACTGTCCTGATTCAGAAGCCAGATTGGAATACAGCTCAGATCACAAACCTGGTCCCAATTGACTCGGATAATCTGCCCCAATGCTCCAAAATGTATCCAGGGTTTTCAGATTGCACGAGTAGCCCAATTGAGGGACTGTCTCAAATTGCAAATAATCCGATCCATGGACCCCTGCCTACCAGGACGAATCCAGACTGCCCAAGCCATACAAGCAGGCTGATTTTAGTCACCAGGACCCAGATTGGTAGTATCGACCTAGCTTGGCCCCAAGAATTTAAATATTTGCAAAAATAACTAAGCTTTTGCTAGAATTGGGAGCAGCCTTCTACCCCCTCCAAGCCAGACAACCAAATCCCTTCCCCATCCCCCAAAAACTAATCTCTCAATACCTCCCCATGCATATAGCCCAGTTTAAAAGGCAACTGCCCCACCAAGGCAGTTGTCAGTTCATTCTTTTGCCTTTCATCGAAAAAAATCCGAAATATCCACCTAGTTTGCCACATCCTCCATCTGCCTTTAAAAATTTATATAAATTCTGTCACTTAATCCAATGAAGTGCACCATCGCCAAAGTCCTCCTTCTGATGTTTGCTGACTGGATTATCTGGTCGCTCAATCCCGCCATGCAGCAGCAGATTGTAAATGTGATAGTCCACCTCACCACTGACAATAAACCCATTGATTCATTTGTTTTTACGCGTCCATTTAATGAAGTCCCTTCCATCCGTTTAGTCGCTGAGTCTGCCAAAAGTGCTCCCCAATCAGAGCAGACCCAAGGTGTCCCTGGCCCACCATGCAAGGGTTCAGCTTCCATAGCCACCTCTTCTGCCATGGTCCAGCCCACCAGCGTGACCTTGAGCGCCCCCTCCAGGGGAAACTCAGTCCCAGACCCTATCTTGGGGTTTGCCATATCTCCGCACATATTTCCAATAATGTGGTGGCCTCTGCGCCATCCCTCGCTGGTGCACAAGCCCCCTATCTGAATCTGAAGGCCAGCAACCGCGAACCCTGGAGGAGTCATTGTTATCCCTGCCTCTCTCGCCCTTGGGGGTTGCCCCCACAAGACTTGCAGTTGCTCCCAATGCAACCATATGGTTTGCCTTGGGGGCCTTTGGTACATTACTGAACTTTTGCTTCCCTCAGATCTTCCCGTAGATCCCACTTTCTATTAGTTTCCAGGACCGGTATGCCTCTGGCATTATGGGGCCTCCACTGGGTGCTCACAAACCCCAACTGGGAGCCCAGTCTAGTTCTTCTTAGCCGAATCCATGACACTGATAACATGAGTGTGGAAACGCTTGATGCAATCTACAACTGGGTATTACTGAAACCTTTCCATTTAATAAAATCTGCTTGCAAATCGCATGTAAAGTCCTAGGGGGCCACAAGACATGTGTTGTGCTTTTATACACAGAAACTTCTAACAGAACTTTGGAACTGGCACCCAATTGTACTTTCAAATGTTAATTATAAATTCGTACAAGGATCTCTTGAATTTCCTGATGCGTACTATGCATTTGAACATCCATACATCCCAAAATGGGTTTATAAAAGATCAAAATATCTGGTAAAGTATCCATTCATTCCAAAATGCTCTTAAGGACATGTGTAGATCATGAATGGCTATCTCATTTTATTGGACATGGAGAAGGCCTACAATTGAGTAGTAAAGTCATTCCTGAAGGCATCAATGGGTGCTATTGGTATCCTCAGCCATATTTATTGCCTGGATCAATACATTTTATTCTGGACTTAATGCTAAAGTTATATTAGCTAATGTGTTAATGGACATAATTCTAATAAGACAGGTCCTCCATCAAGAGAGTACTATGTCCCCATTTTTTTATTTTTGCAGCAAATATCCTGCTTACAGCAATGGAAGCAAAGTTATGAGGCATCATCCACCCCAATCAACATCCAGCAGGACTCAAGAATTTAAAGATGATGCTTTAGTGGGGTTCAGTTCAGACAGTGGCCTTTAAGGCGTCAAAGAAATACTTCTTCTTTACCAACTGGTGTCAAATGCAAAGATTAATAAAGATAGGACAGTAGTTGAGATTAAATAACCACAATTCCTCAACCATCTGGGCTCAATACCTTGGCGCTCACCAAAACGTTTCAGTATTTGGGAATTCCTTTTACCATATCAGGCCCAGTGGTTGAGGCAATGGAGCATGCGGTGCTTTCCAGCATGTCATCCTAGATGTCCTACTGAAAATATGCGCAATTGAACTGTAAAGGGAAGATGCAAATGCTCAATGTTTTTATAATTTTAAAGCTCTCATATGTGGCCCACATTCTGCCATTGATACCATTCTTGGAAGGTAGGATCAATTCGCTTATCCCCAATTACTGTGGTTTAAAGCCAATATTGGGCCTATCAATAATGGACACTCTGTTCAAATTAAATGAAAAGGGGGTATGCGCCTGCTTAATTACAAAATCTAAGCTCTCTGGGTGTGGGCCAAATTATTTCTTAAAATGTTGCAGTCACACATGCACTACTCCATGATTGCGTGTACCATTAACTGGGCCTGGATCCAAGGGGTCCCAAAACCTATCACATTGTGCTCCCTAATGGAGTAGATGCTGTTTAACCCTTGATTGCCTTACTGGAATTAGCGGACGATTATTAGAGAAAATTTACCTGGGTTGTGAGGTTGGACAAATAGTTGTTTGCATGTGCAATGTGGAATGAAGATAAAGTTTGGCAGGATTCTGAAGCTTAATTTTCAGCAATGGCTACTACTACAACATGTTATAATTATAATGGATTGTCAATGAGTTCGCCAACAGGATAATTTTTATCTTTTACTTCTATTCACCAATTGCTGTTGGGATACGCCCCCCAAAATTACCATCAAACCCACTGTTTTAACTAAAAATCTCAGCGACTGTGCAGAGGAGGGCCATGACACTACAACTACAAGGAGTTGGTTGTAAGCCTTGATTGCAAATTGGTTACCTTTAACCAGCATTTGATCACATGGCAGATTTTACACCATGTGAGAAGAATGGGCAAACATTGCAATCTGGGGTACCCTTATAATGAATGTCCAGTGTGCGCCCCATCTAAGGCAGATATTGCTCATCAAAAATTTTACATGCATTATATTAAAAAATACTGGTCGCTGATGAGTCTATTTCTATCTTGTGAGTAGTCAGCACAGGATTTATATCACTCATAAGCCCTTTTCTTTGCAAAGATGCTTATAATTAGCTAATCTATCTCAAATCCTTCCTTTATAGCTATCTTATTTGGGTGTAAACTCAGAAATGGTAGCCAAGAAATTGAATCATGAGAACCACCATTACAAAGGAATGGTAAGGAAAATGATAAAGGTTTCTCCAATTAGCATATGTAAGGAGAATAACTGTAAATCTCCCATTCCCAGAGAGTTGGTGCGAGATGCACCGCCACAATGCCAGGGAACTAGTCATTAGGATAATGGTAAACAGGGCACCATGAAGGGTTCCAGAACCAAAGTGACCTAATGCAAGGGTGTATAACGAAGTATAGAGTAGTTGTAAAAAATAAACAGCAACACTTGGGTGGGCCCATGGGGAGCCCATAACCAAGCGGAGATCTTAGCTGGAGGGTTTTGGTGCCTCAGTCAGGAGGGGACCAAGGGGGCCCAACGGTGCACTAGATCTGATAGATAATTTTGTAAAATAGAATAGCAAACGTTGTTAGAGTCCTCCTTAAGGAGGTCTGCGCACAGGTGCACCCAAGGAACTTTTAACAAAAAAGTAAACTAACGGGATTTTTATTAAGGAAAATGACCAATGAAGAAAGTTAATCCTGAGAGCCATAGTTTAAGCAATGGGTGGTGAGTCGTTGATTGGGGAAAATGGTGCCAAGCCTAAGCAAACCAATCGGTGAACTCAACCATTAGCCAGGGTATTGTAGCTTATGATTGAATAAACTGAGATATTGGTTGCAGGCCAAGCCATCCTGATTTGGCAATGAAGAAATGAATGGTTTTGAACCCTTGTTCTCCAAGCAACCAAACTGAATCATCGCCGTTAAGAAGGTAGCTAGTGCGTTTTAACGCCCTTGCTGTAATGAAGGGCTGAGCATCACGCACATCCTCTAGACCAACCTGGGCATATCTGATTTGAACCCAGAGTTGGTGCAGGGTATGTTTAAGGTCAGGACGGCCTGTTAACTTAACCTTTCTGGCCATTTGACGACCAGTTTTTCCTTACAATTGATCCCCTCAATCATGTCTTCAAACTTTGACATTACCCTCTCGTTATTTTGATGCTTCACCCCCTACTGGGGATTTCACTAGGAAAAGTTCTTGTGGGCTGGGGCCAACTTTAAAGCGGCGATGGTTTTTTGAGAATTGGGTCCTGCAGCCTAGGGGAATCGCTTGTGTTAAACTTTTATCAGATCCTGGGCATGGGTGCGATCATATGCTGGTACCCAATTTTTCTCCGCTGCATCAAATCCCTCCAGGATACAAGGTACTCAAGCCTTCTTCTTACTCAGTGTGAGGCTACAATCCCATCCACTTCCCACTATGGCCCCCATACACGAGATAATCCTCAGGAGTCTCTGGTGGGGGCCCTCAAACATTCTAGGCTTACTTTTATGAAATACAGCAAAGATATGGAATGATAAAGAAAGATTTAGCTGGTATAGGGCGTGGCTCACTTTTTGAAAATATGATAAGGGATAATCCTCTTTGGTCCCAGTTTTTGCATGGCTGCTTAATAGGAATGTTTCTAGCATCCAGAATCACGATATCCCCTTCCTTGTACGCCGGACCTACCCATCTTTTTCCGTCTGCCTTCTCATTATATGCTTTCATTGCTGCATCCAGATTTGTGTTCACCCCCTGGTTTACTTTCTTGAGAGTTTTTGCAAAGTCCACCACTGCTTCCACTTTAGAACCACAGCTGGCTCCATGTTAAAGGCGAGTTGAAGCCATAGTTGGCGAAAAAGGGAGAAAAACTGATTGATGCAAGCTGGGCGTTGTTGTATCTCTGGGCCATGGGGAAATGGGAAATCCAATCTGAATGATCTGCTGCAGTGTAACACTGCAGGAACAGTTCTAAGCACTGGTTCACTAGTTCAGTCTGCCCAGCTGATTGGGGGTGGCAGGCAGTTGTACGTCAGGGGCGAATCTGAAGAGCCTTACACAACTCTTTTCAAAAGACAGAGGTAAACTGTGGCCCCCAATCACTAATTATCTCTTAAGACCCCATGAAGAGCAAACACGTGTGATATGAAGAACCTAGCCATCTATGACGCGGTTACTGTGGTTCTACAAGGGATAAAGTGGGCGAACTGTGTAAAAGGATCAACCACTACCATGATGGCGTCATAATCTTCAGAATCAGGTAACTCAAAAATAAAAATCACTGATAAGGAAGTCCAAGGACCTTTGGCATTTTTAACTGAAATCACTTACCCTGCAAGGGGCTGGCGATTTAACTTCACTTGGTTGCAGAAATGTAGTCTTTATGATACCTGGAAACCTAAGCGGCTAGTCCCTTCCAATTGTAAGTGCAGCGAGTAAGCTCAAGAGTCTTTGCTTTTTTAGGGTGGCCAATAGTGATCCCATAATGATGATCCCGGATATTTGCAGGTGAAGGGTTCCTGAGAGAATCCAGAGGCGTCCATGAAACCACGTCATCTCATCCTTAACGTGGTACACCCTGGTAATTTCTTCTTGATTAAACTTTCTCTTATCGAGGATCATAGTATACTCAGCTGACAACAGCTGTGAAAGGACTACATTTCTGAACATCTCATAGTTCTCCGCATTTTCCAGAGGAGCAAGCGCTGGCCCGTGGGCCAAGGGAGAGGGAAGTTGAGGCACAATGTTGCCCGGTGGAATTACTAGGTGGGTGTTGTGTACCTCTAC
Organism: Massospora cicadina; assembly: GCA_022478985.1. Lineage (NCBI taxonomy): Eukaryota > Fungi > Entomophthoromycota > Entomophthoromycetes > Entomophthorales > Entomophthoraceae > Massospora > Massospora cicadina. The sequence continues at coordinate 62,414 of JAKSZP010016031.1, read as the reverse complement.
CTCCTTAGGTTTGGGAGCTAGTGCAGGGTTTTGGCACAATGCATCTGCTAAATCATTCTCTTTTCCCTTTGTAAACTCATAAGAAAATGCAAATTGGGCCAGTGTATCAAGCCAGAGGGTCTGCTGTGGGGTCAAGACATGAGATGCGCAGTATTACAACAAGGCATAGTGATTTGTACATATGTGGAAGGGTTGGGATGAGCCATGCAAGTGATGACGCCAATAAGTCAGCGCCTCAACCACTGCTATTAACGCTTTATCATATACGGCGTAGTTTAACTCTGAAAAAATCATCTCCCTGGAAAAATGTCTCACCAGATGCTCTTTTCCATTATCACTCACTTGTAATAGAACCACTGCTTTATTGAAGTTGGAGATCAAAATACACAATAAACTTCTTATTGGGGTCTACATGGTGAAGGATGGACGTGGACAACTTAATGCACTTTACCACTTGGAAGGCATCCTAAAAAGCTGGGGACCCTTAAGTACTTTTGCCCCGCTCGCCTTATACAAGGGCACCGCCACCTATGAAAGATCTGGTGGTAATTTCTTAAGGAACTTACACGTCTCCAAAAAACTTCGTAATTTTTGACCAAAATTGGGGTAAGCCACTCGCATGTTGCCCTCTCCTTGTCAGGAGTTATCATATAGCCTTGGTCAAACACAATGTTGCCCAGGAAGGTGACCTAGGACTTAAAGAACTCATATTTACTGATTTACAGCGTATGATTGGCCGCCCTCAAAATCTCCACCACCTGCACCAAGTGTATAGCATGAGACTCTTGATTGGGGAAAACATCAGTATATCATCCATATAAGCCACCAAAAACACACACAGCAGGTCCTCAAAGCCGCATCTGTACAGCGTTGAAAGATAGCTGGGGCGTTTTTCAGCCTAAAGAAAATGATTTGAAACTGGAAAAAATATTTTTGTGTGCGGAATGCAGTAAGCCACTCCTGGCCCCTCTTGATCTGAATCTGAATGAACGCATTTAAGCAGTCCAGTTTGGAGAAGACTTTTGCCTTTTCTACATAGCGAGTAATCTGAGAATCCAACAAGATGGGATGCAAGTCTGGTACTGTGATGTCGTTGAGATTCCCAGAGTCTACACATGGGAGTAAGGTAATATATGACTTATTTACAAAGAGAAGTGGAGAGCATACCGGGGAGGTATGCTGAAATATAGCGCCTTTAGCTAACTGAACAATAACCCACACATATAAGGCTTACTCCCAATAGTCAAAGGGTAAATGGGAGAAAATATACGCACTAGATCAAAGGTGAGCTTGAACTCGCAATTAAACTTTGAATGAGCTGGTAATATATTGGCTATGTCTGCCTCAATCAATGACTAGCATTCCAAACAGGAAGGTAAGAGTCCCCCAGAGAGGGCTTCAGCAATGGGGAGACTGAGAGTTTGATAATTGGGCCAATGAGGCAGATCCCTCTGAGTTTTCGCTTCAGAAATAGGGATAACTAATTCATTAACATTCTTTAAAGTTAAAGACAAAGTATTGTCTTTCAATTTGGGTATGACGTCAAACTTTTGCCACCTCTCTAAGCCAAAATAATGGGGTACAAGAGGTTTTTGATAGCTTTGAAGCGGTCAGTCAAATGGTATTTTCCAACTTGATAATCCACTAACCCCAGAACTTTCAGCGTGAGAATACCTTGGGAAGCCCCTCCCCTAACCATACCACCTGGCACATAATTCAACTCAAGGTAGTCAGCTAGGTCTTGGTTAATAAAATTTTCAGAGGTTCTCTTATCTACCAAAATAGTTGTGTTGCTTTTCCCTAAAGGGGATGAAATGGTAGCGGTCAACAAAAAATATCAAGAATGGTCTTTATTCAAAGCAGAAAACGCCAACACCTCACCAGAAAACTCTTCATCAGGCATAAGCATGCCTGCAAGGTATGTTTTCGCATCATAGAATGAAGAGGAATAGTTGGCCACTCATACTACTGAGGGCACATATCCCATATATCTTCAGCAATTACATAAAAAAATTTATATTAAAAAAATAACTTCTTTTCCACTTCTTGTGTTCTGCGGATCATGGTAGGGGTCAAGCGCGGGGGTTTACAGTGATCTGGAATACTGATTTGGGTATAAAATCAGTTTACAAAGGATGATATTTGGCTCGTTTTTATTTAATAAATTGGCGTTACAAAACGCCTTTTGGGAATTGAACGACCCCATACCTATTTTGGCTGTGGGTATGCATTGTTATCCAAGGCCATCAACACCAGACCCTTTGTTGATGATCCCACCTGCACCGCCCAAACATGGAGACAAGAAAAAATTATTTTAATTGTATTTTTTGTTAATCTTGGGGGAAAGTCAGGGAATCATGACACTCAGATTGCAAAACGTTCAAATCCACCAGGTATGAGCAATAAGGGTGGGTATTCCCAGTTGGAGGTAGCAAGAATAACATTAAGACGCACCAACCGTTAGATAAATGAGAAAATGGTGGTGAGCCCATAGTGGCCATGACCAACAGCTGGCGCACCCAATTCACACTTTGCAAAAGTCCCACATGGATAATTCTAGTGCACATAAAAAAGTTGGTTGGTCATCTAGTGTAAGGAGAGTGTCTGTAACTTTACCATTCTTAGAGAGGTGGTGCAAGATGCACTACCACAACGCTAGGGAACTATTCATTAGGACAATGGTAAACAGGGCACCATGATGGGTTCCAGAGCTAAAGTAACCTAGTGCAAAGGTGTATAACACGGTTTAGGGTATTTGATAACAAAAAAACAACAAGACTTGGGTGGACCCCATGGCGGAGCCCATAGACAAGCAGAGATCTGTTCTGGAGGGTTTAGGTGCCTCAGTCAGGAGGGGACCAAGGGGGCCCAACGGCGCACTAGATCTAATAGATAATTTTGTAAAATAGAATGTCCAACGTTGTTAGAGACCTCCATGAGGAGGTCTGCACACAGGTTCACCCAAGAATTATAACAAAAAACGTAAACTAACGAATTTTTTACTAAGAAACATGACCAACAAGGAAGTTGAGCTCAAGAACCATACTTTGTGCGATGGGTTGTGAGTTTTGATTTGGGAAAATGGTTCCAAGCCTAAGCAAACCAATCGGTGAACCCTACCATTGGCCAGGGTATTGTAGCTTGAGATTGACCAAACTTGAGTTATTGATTGCAGGCCAAGCCATTTTGATTTGGCAATGAAGAATTGAATGGTTTTGAACCCTTGTTCTTCAAGAAACCAAACTGAACCATTGCCGTTAAAAAGGTAGCTAGAGAATTTTAACGCCCTTGCTATAACACAGGGCTGAGCATCACGCACATCCTCTAGACCAACCTGGGCATATCTGGTCTGAACCCAGAGTTGGTCCAGGGTATGTTTAAGGTTAGTAAGGCCTGCTAATTTAACCTTTTTGGCATTTTAATGACCAGCTTTATCCCTACAGTTGATCCCCTCAATCATGTCATCAAGTCATGACAGCATATAAAGATCTCTAAATTCTTAAGCCTTGTCCTAGATGATTCAAAGCCTCACATCTGGCTTTTGCCCCCTGGCTCACTCATTGAACATGATTAGGCATTGTTTATATTGAAGATTAAATAATATGTAAGCCTGATGTAACTTTATTATGGTGTACAGAAATGGCAATTGCCAACCTGGAATAGTCAGCAATGCTATCCATTAAGTGCATCCAAACCTGATTTTTGCACAGCTAAAACCCATTTCTGCTAATCGCTTTTGCTTTTAAATTGTTTTTATTTGTTTTAATTGATGATTGAATTTTTTCAAACAAAATTTTGTGACCTCAAACCTTGGCCAAAATCCTCACTTCTGACAATACCCTTTGTCCTTATTTTATTTTTAAGTAAAGGTATTGTTGAATGGTTGACTGGATCTAAATTGTCAGTTACTATAAACCAAAAATATCCTAAGTATATCCAAACTTTGGTATCATGGCCTAGAAATTTCACTTAATAATATTTGACTATGATAATATGGGCTTGAGGGCTTTTTGGTTAGGTCAGACTTTATAATAATAGTTGGCTTAATGACTTGAGCACATGGGCTTTGTTGGTCTATGTCAAAATTAGTTTCTAATGTGGTCAAGTTTTTGATCAAATTAATTACTAATTAGTGGTACAAATCACCTTGGTATGTTCTGCCAATTGATTGTGAAAGAGAATCAGTTCATCTATTTGTAGGCCCATCTGAAACGCCATATTGAGAATACTGTCATTATTTACATTGACCCTGAGGCCGTGTGAGATGCCCTGAGTCAAAGTATTTGTAGACTCTCAAATGAACATTTTACATGTTCCTCTGGCCAAGTGCCATTGAAAATGAGATGTCATGGGTAAGATGTGGTGAACATCAAACTCTATAAATTATCTCCAAGTTGGTACTAATAATTTAAAATCAACCATTACCACTAGTTTATAGTTTAACTTATAAGCTTTTTGTGTTTACCACTTTAAGTTATATTAAGTCAAGAATTTACTTAGGATCAGTAAGATCAAGGCAACGTGCCATTATCCAAGTAACGACAAGGGAATATGAATTTGAAGTGCTATTATCAAGGAGTTATATCTTGAACTATAGTCACCATCTATTCTATTGTCACCATACAATAGATGTATGAAACTCCACCATACCGCAGAAGAAGAACCAGTTATCTGAAGAAAACCAAAATTCAACAGGTATGAAGTTTTTAATAAGCTTGTGACCTCTGACACTTAGCAAAATTGTAGTGACACAGGGAAGATGAACATGGTTACTTCATAAAGATAAAGTATAATCCTTGAGATAATTTCCTCTTTGTAGGCTTTTTTTTGCTTTTCTAGATCTTAATCATACTCTCATTTTTGCCACGCAAAATAGTCCAAACCAATAAAACTATTTGATTCTTTTTTGTACTATAAATAAGTATTATAATTATTGGATTTACTTTTCTCAAATCTCTTTATAGATTTATGCTATATTATAGTATTTTTTGTATGATGTTTGCACCTTACTTTTTTACAGTGTAATATGGAAATTTTAGATATTTCTCATTATAAAGGCTTAAAATAATTATAAAATTTTCAGCCATTAACAAAAACATTTGTGAAAAAGCAAGGATTAGTCATTAAACATATTTTTTGTAAATTAGTTATTGTAGTATTCAAGGTATATTTAAATCAAAATGCACTGGCATTAGAATTTAATCTTACTGATAAATCTAATTAAAATATCAACAATCATTTGATAATAAAAATAAATTGACATGGACTTATTATCTAAGCTTTAGAAAATTATGTTTTATTTAACTGAGGTAAGCCATCCAGGGGACGAGCAGTACTGAAATACTTAAGGGGATAGGGGAATGTGAAGTGGAACTGAATTAGGCACCCCAGAGTAGATGAGCTACCCTTGTTGCCAGCTGGTACACCCAGGTGTGGGGGTGGGGTTGTGTGTGCTACTCTGAGGGGGTTTCCTTATTATGGAGCAGGTGTGGAGGATGGGGTCCATATGTAGAAACCATAATGGGAACCATGACTCTATGAGACTTTGCTTCCTCTGCTTCATGTATCCATAAAGCCAAGCTTGGAAGTGTTCAAGTAGGTGAACATGGAATCCACTGATTATCCCATGAATGGCTGGTATGGTACCCTTTGAACGCATCCAAAGCAATGGTGTGGATTGTCCACATTGCAATGGTGGCTATCAGGGAGTGGAGGGTAGGTGGTATTGAGGATTTGAGTTGGAGCGCGAGGAGGCTCCTGGAGAATCATAATTCCTGGTTATTTTGGGCTCTTAACAGACGCGCAACTTACCACCATATGGCTCTTGATGGGGGCATGCTTCAAGGCGGTAGTGTAGGGTGACATCCCCTACACAAACTGCACACTCTGCATGGAGAGAGTTGGAGCGACCTGCTGTTCTGTAGGTTCTTCTGAGGCAATGCCAGGTGCTAGCTCTTACCCTTAGCTGGAGGAGCGGATGATGTTTATCCTCCATATTGCCTTCTGTGTTGTGAGATCACATGGATGTCTAAAGCATCCAGGCAGTCGATTCGCACAATGAATGGGGCCACGTCATTTATGTCCCCCTGGGGGTGGTCTTCTGGATTCCTTAGCGTGTAATGAGCTCTGGTCCTTCTCCTTCCCTGTCTAGTGCCTGTGAGAGTGACAGTCCACCTTATGTGCTGAATGATGCGGAGGAGGCTTTTGAAGTGAGGGGGTTCCATGTGGGTCCACTGCATTGGGGCGGTTTAAAGGTATGTGAGCAGGATGGAAGGGTTGTGTGGGTTTGATAGTTTTAGCGCCTGTGCAAAGTTGGTCCCTCGCTGCTCTGGACCAGTGTTGTTGCGGGAGGTCTGGGGAAAGAAATTCTATTATCCAAGTACTCAGTATATGGTTGGCGTGGACCTCAAAGTCCATTAGGCCCATGCCTCCACTGGAGAGTGGGCCAAAGAGTGTTTTCGCCCAAACAGGTGGCTGGGTCCCAGGCCACAGCCATCCCTGGATAAGTGCGCGGATTGAGGACATGAAAGTAGGTGAGGAGGATATTTTATGTGCGGGGAACCACAGCACCTGGAGAATGAGTGAGTTGGCAACAGTTACTTGTCCCATTAGTCCTGGGGTCTTCCTTTAAGAGAGGTGACACAGTTGGACATCCACTGTAGTAGATTGTTCTCCATTGTCTCATTGGCGTACCCCCTGTCTCAAGCCATACCCCAAGGTAGCGGACAGGGTTGATTGTAGGAGATGATGCGAAGGTAAAGATGAGAGGGATGTTCCTTTGTGGGGGGATGTGAGGTTTGGGTGTTGTGGCCCAGTTACTAGTGTACTTGCCTAAGAAGATATTTCCATTTTCCTTTCTTTGAGCAATGCATTTCTCAAAATGGAATATTACTCTAGTGTGCGTTCCAAATGGAGGGCATCATTGTTGTTAGCTATACCAGTTACGCAGTCATCCACAAAGGCTAGTATTTTGATTGTTGGCTGACCTTGTGTGGTTATGCCCATGAGGCGTGAGTCAGCAACGCAAAAGAGTGGAGCAAAACTGAAGTTATACAGCAGTGGGCTAAAGGGGTCCCCTTTTTTGAGCCCTCTGCGTGGTGTGATCTTGTTAGTTAGGAATCCAGGGCTGCATACAGCCATGGATGCTGATTCTGTGAGGAGCATCGCCCAGTTTATGAATCTGTGTGGGAGTTTAAAGGCGCTCAGGCATTCCTTCAGATACGGCCAGCTAACGCAGTCATATGCCTTCTACTAGTCTAAGAATACCAGGGCTCCATATGCTTTGGATTAACATATGTTGGTGACGGAGTGTATATTGGGCCAGATTGAGCGCCCTGGTATGAGCCCAAATTGATTGGATGACAGGTTATTGGAGGCTATTGTGCCTAATCTGGATGCTAAAATTTTTGTAAGTAGCTTTGTATCTGTGTTAGAGAGTGCAATTGGGCGCCAGTTGGCCAGGTCCAATTTTTCACCCTTTTTGTACAGGGTTATGACATAGGAGTCCTGGCTTCCAGGTAGGAGACGTGTCTCCAGCAGGCATTGGTTCATGGATGCTAAGAGGAGGGGGCGATTTGCTTGAAATAGTTTTTATAAAATTTGTAGGTATCCCATCAGGCTTTGGGCATTTCCTATGAGGTGCACCGCGGGCTGTGTCCCAGAGTTCCTCCTTTGTTATCATGCTTAGGTATTGTAGTCTGGCAGTGTGCTTTGTATTTATGCGGTATATATAAAATCTTTAATTTTTTGGGGGTCTGTTGGGGTGTCATGATATAATTCAGTGTAGTAGCGGTGTACTTCCGTTTTGACCTCCGTTTGGTCAGTTGCCACGTTGCCATCAACTTTGCATACCTGTGTGCACGCAGGCTGGTTGCCACAGGAGTGGAATTGGTGGAAGAAGTACGTTGAGCAGGTTTCGCCTTCTTTTATGAACTTACCTTTTCTTGATACCTTGATTATGCGTTGATGTTCAAAAATGAGGGCGTTTAGGTGGGTTGGTATTTCTGCCCATTTATTTCCCCAGTTGGGGCTGTAGCTGGACTTTGGGGCGTTGAGCTCGAGGTGGTCCAGATCCACCAAGATGCACCTGATTGTGGCTGTGTTGGTGGTGTACTTATGCAAGACGATGTGATGAGTTTTATTTATTGATTCAGTTTTAAAATTTGCCCAGGTTTTGATGGGATTGATACAAATGGGGTTGTGAATTCCGGGTTCATGGCCTCATGTTCAACCAATTTAAAAGATTTCAGCAATTTTATGTTTTCTGGGTGTATCTTCCTCCAGGTCGACGCCTTTGTGTGAGTTTTGGTTGGTGAGAGCTGCACTGAGATGAGTTGGTGGTTGGAGAAATTGATTTTTTTGTTGCAAGTTTGAAAATGTTCAAGCAGTGGGTTTTCTAGTGTGAGGATTTAGTAGATGCAGCTCATTGAGATGAGCATTCCCTCACATATGTTGGGGCAGGTAATGTTGGGAAGGAGTGGTGACATGTGTGGGAGGGTATCATGTTGGCCTAGGGATGCCTTCATTGCACAGAACTCTTTGTGCCCTGATAGATATCCCCCGGTATTATGTCATTGGTCCATGTTGGAGTTATCCCAGCAGTTGAAGTCACCCAGTAGAATGGTATCAGGTGGGAGGGCAAGTTTTGGGAGGGTTACAAGGAATTGTTCCCTCTCAGCTGCGGTGCATGGTGCATAGATGCTTGCTATTGAAGTTGTGTCCTCTTGGTTTATGACCAATGTAACCAGGATTTGGCCATGTAGATATGAGGAGGAGTTTGTGATTTTTGTGTATTTTGTTATTTCTGATGACCACCCCACAGTGTGTCGTCCATACTGATAGAGATGGTGAGACCCTGGCTGACCAGGATCCTTCTTCCCCCTGTAGACAGTGGGTCTCTTGGATGGCCAAGATATTTACAGAGGGTTTTCGCAGGAAGTCCAGCTTTTTGGCTTGGGACATATAAGCCCTGGCTCCTGCGATGTTTAGCATCCCTATTGTCATTGAGGTGCCTGCGACGCCTCAGGAGCGGTTGGGAGGGCCACCCAGCCCACACCCAACGCCCTTATTACTGTCCTGCTTCGTGTCATTGGTCCAGTATATTCTGTGGCATTGTCTGATTATATGCCTTGTGTCAATTTCTCATTTAAATTGCAGTTTTTAGAATTTACAGCATATTCTTCCGCTTGTGACTCTTGGTGAATTGGTGCGGTGCGCTAGTTTTGTTTCTATGGTTTTGGGGTGCGAATTTGGAGATTTGGGTCCAACTTTTCCGCCTATAGTGGTGCCAAATTGTTCTTCTAATTTTGCTTGATTGATGTCATTTAGTAATTCAGTCACATTCTTGAGAAAATTTTCATTTTTGATGTACTACTCTGATTGGTTGACTTAGATTAATTTCCTCCATGTCCTCCTCAGCTTGGGCAGCCTGTTATGATTGGATAGCTCGGCTGATTTCCTCAATGTCTTCCTGAATTATGCTGGGGTTAATGGCAGAGGATGTGAGTGATGCCGCCTTGGCTGCTTCCCACTTATGGGCCTTCTGCAGCATTTTGCGTGATTTGGGTGTTACTGGGTCTATGATGAGGTAGTGCCATTCTCTCCCCATTGTAAGGCGTGGTTGGCATCTATCATTTTTCTGAATTCTGCATCATTTTCGTCCATAGAATTGTCACAGAATTCTGGGGCCATGATGTTTTCCTTCACAGGGCACGAATGATCCTTGTGCTCCAATGAGGTGCAGTGGTTGCAGATTGGTGGTGCACGTTCCAGTGATACATGGAATGGCTCTGACACCTTCCCATCAGGGAGGTAAAGTTGTGCTATGTGAGGGATTCTTGGGATATCTGCGGCCATTTTGGGAATGGGTGAATTATGGAGATTGCCTTTCCTGTGCACAGGTTCAGCATCATTTGAATCTTTGTAATTATAACTGCTTAATATCTCTGTAGTGTCTTAGTTTATCTTGGAGCTCCTCCTCAATTTGCTTATGGGGAGGTTGGTGGGGAGCAAGTCAAAGGAGATGAACAAAGTGTTTACTTTAATTCCATCTGGTGTGCACGGTGCATACAATTTTTTTGCCCTCAGGGAGGGCAGCTTTGATGCATACTTTTGCAGTGGTGTCTACATCTTCTTCAGTCTCAAAGCCCAAATTGTTCCAGCCATGTGGGACTGTTTCCATGTTCATGTACACCGTGTAGGGGAAGAGGGAGGCCTGTGCTTACACACTTTCTCCCACAGAATTGGTGACTCCACCCCTAGTTAGAGTTGGAGCCCGTGCTCTACCTTCAAAAGGGGTTAGTTGTACTGGATTTCCATGTACTAATTGTGTTTCATGGTAAACTCCACAAACTTGGGAGGTGGCTCAGTTTGTGGTTTCTTGGCAGCATTGGTTCCTGGTCCCCCTCCAGGGCATTTCTTGCCCTTCTGTGGACTGTTTTGTCCATTGCCTGTTATGGCTTTTGCCCAGTTTAATTGCTTTTTGTTGAATAAGCCCATCTCTCCTATGTGATTATCAAAAATTGCTGTTCAAATCAAATTGAAGCAACTAATGTTATCATTATAGAAAATTAAATATAAAATTATGTTTTAAACATGCTATAATTTTAATTTTATTAATCAATATACTAAGGTAAACTCATACAACGAGAAACTAATCATTACACTCTTCATATTTAAACTTGTACTTAATTTATTAAACTTGGAGGCAACAATGATTTTTATCTTTTTAGCACTATTTGAAATTTCCTGCTCTTAGTATCTTAATGCTTATCTCATACATATTGTTAGCAGTATAAAAAATCTACAATGTATCTTGAATGTGATATTTATCAAACATATAGATACCTAATATTCTGATGATAATAAACCTCTAGTTAATTAATTTTTTAAAAAATAATTTGCTAAGATAATTAAGAAACTTTTAAATGTACCTTTTTTATACTTTCATGATTTTTTTCTGTTAATGAGTCATTTATGTTCCAGGCTTTACGGTTGTATTAGAGGCTAATTTAAAATTCTTATACTTTGCCTTCATGTAAATTTGAAAATGATTCTGATAATAATGGTCCAAGCCTTATTTGATAGTATAAATGCATGCAATGATGCTGTCATACAGTATCATGGTAATTATATTGTCATATAAAGTTTTAAATGATATACATTTATAAGGCACTACCATGAAATTAAAACTTACTGCCAAATTATATTAAAAATTAATATAATAATCTAACTCAGTTGTCAGATAAGCATAAATTATTATTTTAAATGACTGAATGTGGGGAGTCCCCTTAATGGTAGAGTATGGACTCAATGACCATTGCTTCCTGAGTTTGATCCAGGTAGATGAACTTTGAGTAGAAGACAATTTATAACTGTGTTGGCGTTGTGCATCAATGCCCTGAACTGATATAGAAAATACTAATGCAGTCTAGGGAATTCCTCATTGATCAGAATGCTGCATGAAGAAGTTTACTGGGATCTATCCTCCTTTCCCAATAACTTTAAATTACATTAATCATGTGCATTATCATCCTTAAATCAGCCCATCTTATATAAATAAAAATAAAAGTTATTGAGTGAATGCTTCTATTACACAACATATAGTGATATATTGCCCTTACCAAATGCTCTCCAGACAAAATTATTAGAAGAACAAACTATTTATGCTATTTACCACCTGAACGATGTCCTTCACAGTTTTAAATTGTAATAATTTAACCAAATATATAATTTAACTACAGCATTTATCCTTTTACAAGTTAAATTAAATTATGCAATAGTGATTTAATATTATAATTATATAATGATACAAAAAGTTTCAACCAATGTTTAGCTAAAAGTTTTTCCATTTTTATATTATTTAAGGTATCTTATATTAGTATATTATTAAAATCTCATTAAAGTAAGATATACTTTTGAAAATTTAAGTGACATGTTAAGATCTATAATTACTGTAAGATATTTTTAAACTTAGAAAATGGGCTACATAAATAAAAATTATGAAAGACAAATACATAATTGATGTAACTTAGTCATAATCAGACTTTATTAATAGATATTAGCATATATAAATTTTATTATAGCTTAAAAACCTTTTTATGTAACTAATTGCTTTAGAATATTTCTTAAGTGCAGTAATAATAGCATCCATATTTGGCTTTCTAAATTTTATATTATATTATATTATATTATATTAGGGGGATGGTGTGGCATAGTTGGGAGTGCGTCCCACTATCACCCCTCAAATCATGGGTTTTAATCCTGCAGTGGCAGAAATTGCAGTAATTGCATTTCTGTGCTAAGAGGATATCAATACATGTGGATTTGTGCACCATGCCACGGTCTGACCAAGCTTGCAGTGAAGTTAGATCATGTAATCCCAGCCTATCAGAATACACGCAGGAAAGTTTTACCACCAGTACTTGGGTTTTGTCCTCCACTCCTATATTGTCACTCCCTACTCCCTATCCTCTCTATCAGTGCAGTATATTTGTCCCAAGGTTGGCCCACCTCAAAATAAAATAAATATATTGTACTATACTATACTATATTATACTATATTATATTATATTATTTTTTATAGGGATTTTCTTTCTTATAAGCATCATTTTTATATAGCTTAGGATGAATAAAGTTTAATTTAATTACTTAATGATCAGAACATAAGAAAAAGATGCATAACTCTAATAAGAAGTCCTGGGCAAACATTGCAAAAGATAGTAACTTCACCAAATTGTTGTTCCCCAAGGACATCAAATGCCCTCACAAGGAGCTCCTGGTAAGCCATGTGTTAGGATTTCGCCAAAATTCTCTTGCCTCCAAAAATTCTACTCCATTGATTCCCCCAGCTTCATTGGAAGGAAAGCTTATTTTATCTCAATCTATCAACATTATTAAAAATGATCAGCTTTTTCTATTCAATTGATTGAAGATTCAATCAATCAGCAATTAATTAGCACTGATAGATTACAAACAAAATCAAAACCTATAATATCCCATCCTTTCAATAATAAAGATTAGGTCAGATTATAACCTGTATTTTTACTTAAATTTATCACTTTTTGGAAAATCCAAACAAAGAAACTTTAAGAGAAGACCTGCCCCATTAAAAGTGTAATTTAAACTTCCAGAGTGGTGTTCACTACAGGGGCACTCTGAGTTACGCACCAAGAACACATCTGTCTCTATTATGGCTTCTCAATTTTTTCCTGAAGAAGCTCAAGACCATGAGCAAGGCAGCATTTTATGATGGGTTCATTTATTTAGAACTGAAATCCCAAGAGTACCGTCCAATTTGGAATTTTGTGCCAATTTGGAGTTTTATAATCCTAATATAAGTTTTACCACGAATTTTAAAATCCCTCCTGAGGTTTTATATAATATTATTAATCAAATGCCTGAGGGAGCCTTAATTCCTGGAATATGTTCCACCTGATCTCGTTCTAATGCTGTACCCTCTATCTTGTGAGAAATATTGCAAACCTCCCAAATGCCAGAAATTATCAATGAGCAATACTTACATCAGCTAGTACATTCTACCCTATATAATCTATTACTGGTTGTGGGAATGCATCATCAAGGGATGATCAATTTACTAGAAGGATTTTAGTTTTTGAATAATTATGTTACCAAGTTTTTCAAATCCACCTCTGAATTTAGCTGAGATAATTGAGATGCCATCTTAAATAATTGGACCCTGTTAAGTGAAGTGCATCAACAGCTTATTCAGCTTAACCATGGGATGTCCAGCTTTGTTGAATTACAGTTTCCACAACAAGTCTGGGAAATTCAGCAAGAATGGATAGTGGGAATTTCTCATCTTTCTGAGCAGAGTTGAGCAATGGAAGAAGAAATCAGAAATCATCTTTCTCAGTTGGAGCAATTATACTTGGGAATTCAATCCCAAGGCATTGAAGTAGAGAAAAGTTCTGGCGCTATGGGTCCTCTGGGGGTTGAAGGACCCCATGGACCATCTGGGGGCGTAGGTCCACGTGGACCTCCTGGCGTTAATGGCCCCTATGAACCCTACGGTGTTTATAGGCCCCATGGACCACCAGGTGCAGATGGACCTTAGGGGGCCCCCGGGCGCTGATGGATATTCAGGATCACTTCAACGAGTTGACTCCCTATTGAGCATGATGGACCTCTTATGTGACCAATTTTACAAAGTGGCTAAGTAATGTAACTTAACCCCTAAAGGGGTAACGATTGATCCCCTCCTGTTGCTTCAGTCTCTCTTTGATGAGCTGAGTAATCTGGGTAAATGGGCAAAGGACACTGAGATCCTATTTCAGGCCTATGAATCAAAAGGCGAGATGCTCCAAGCCAAAATTAAAACATTGGAACTTAAATACAATGCTCAGTAGGAGCAAATTTATGAACTATCTCGTCAGTTGGATGAAAAAGTGGGGCATGTTGAGTTGAATTGACGGATTGGCGAAATTTGTACTGCGACTATCAGCCCATATCCTCCCTTTTCTTTGGAAGTTTCTGATTCCAACTCTTATGTTTCTACTCAATCTGAACATCCTGGGGTACATGTTTTGACGGCCAATGCTCCAATGAGTTTCAAACCAGTATTTAAAGACAAGTACTCTCATGGGGAAGGTAGATTATCTCTTTCCTCTATCTATATGAGAAGGCTCTGAGTGAAGCCACAGATCATCAGAAAATGAATTACTTGCCTAATTGTCTCAATCAATTGGCCCAGGATATCATGGTACCCCTTAATGACTTGCACTACTTGGTCACAGGTCAAAGAGACGTTAATCAAAGAATTTGGAAGTGAGCAAACCTTATCCTCTCAAAAACAGGCTTTTATGGGTATACAGCCCCTCCAGAATGAATCAACTAAAGATTTTGCTCATCAGTTCTATCAGGAAGCTCAACTTTGGTGGCCTGTGGTTGGTTAAATTTGGAAGATGCAATTACTGCCGTTATGTCTGCTTTTACTTCCAGGACTCAGTTGCAAGTACACCTCTTAGAGTAAAGAAGAATTTCAGAAGTATATTAAAAATCAAGGAGGCCTTGTTAAAATTATCTCCTCAATTTTTTGGAGTACCCCGAGTTTATGATTCTTCAAGACCTAGTCGCCCTAAAGTTTAAACTGTGCCTGAGAATACTAGAGCGATTCAGTGTGACTACTGTCACTGATATTTCCTTACAGAGGACCGTAGTTTCAAGAAATAAGTGGATGAGAAGAAAAAAATGATAAAACCAATAAGACTTTTCATCTTGATAAAGATATGAGTGTGCAACAAGAACTTCAAAGCCCTGTCAAGTATAATAAAGATGAACATTTTTCTTATTTTTTGCCCTCCTTGTTGGCGTTATCCTCTCAGTTTGGAAGCACCATCACCCATATTGACTTCCAAGTGAATCAAATCAAGGCCAAAGATATCATTGATATGGGATCTCCAGTGAATGTTGTCTCATCAAAATTTATCAAGCAGATCAAGTTAACACCCAATATTTCCCATTTTAAAGAATATGGCACTGCAGGATCTCATAGATCTTAGTCAATTGGAGCTTTTTCATCTCCCACTAAAAACTGAGAAGCTAACTTTTACCATCCCTGCAATTTTCCTTGATAACTTGAGTTATGACCTACTATTGGGAACTCAAGTTTTGCGGAATTCAATCAAATTATATACCATAACTCATCAATATCTCTCTTGGGTATAGAGTTCTCTTACTTTTGTCTAAACATGCTCATGCACAACGTCGGTTATGTATGTTGGAGGGGTTTAAAAGGTCTTATTCTATTCAATACCATGTTGGTGATCCTCAGGTAAATTTACCCCCTACCTCGGCAGATATCAAAGAGGGGATGCCTATTTTTGCCCCCAACAAATTAATTATTCCGCCAAAATTGCAGGTAATTTTTAATACTTCTTTACATTTTTTGATTCCCAAAGGACATTTATTACAATTCCAGGGCGTTTTCAACCCTTCAGTTAAAGAAATCTTGCCATATCCCAGAATATTTGATTACGCTTATTCAGAATCATTATATGTTTATTGTTGAAACTTATCAATGAACCCAAGATGGTGGATCAACAACACCCCATTGCTTATGTCAAGTTATTACTCGTATCTCAGATTTATGATGTTAAACCTTTTGTAAGCCTACAAGACTTTGGGTTGGAATGTGATCAGGAAATCCTTACGGTGAGGCCTGCTATTGGAAAACACCTCACTAGGGACCAAGAGAAGCAAAATGATTCTGTTGTTAGAAGAATACTCTGACATTTTTGCTAAGCATACTTACAATTTTGTTAATATGAAAGGAGTAATGCATTCCGTTGAAGCTGGTGATCACCTTCCTATTTGTGCCAAGCCCTATCATAAGTCTAAAGTGGAAGAAGCCCAAGTTACCAAAGAATTGCATCAATTATTGGAGGCTGGATTTTGAAACCCTCAAATAGTCCTTGGGCATCTCTGTTGCTGTTGATTAAGAATAAGGATGGTTCTCATTGAGTAAATATGGATTACAAAAGACTGAACACTATTACTTGATGAGACAGTTATCCTTTACCTAAGATTGAGGATTCATTAGGTTGTTGGCTGGATCAACTTATTTTTCAGCCATGGACTTAGCCTGTGAATACTGTCAAATTGAATTATCCCCAGCAGACCAAGCTAAGTGTGCCCTAATATCCAGTGAAAGTTTATTTGAACCAACTCGGATGGCTCAAGGATTGAGCAACGCCCCAGCCATTCTCCAAAGAGCCATGGATGGTATGTTGCGGGATCTAAAGCTTACTTGTAAAAGGTATATTTTATGATGTTACCATGTTTTCAAAACCTTTACTGAACATTTGGGCCATCTAAAAGAAGTTTTCAGGCGAATTTAAAGCTCTTCCTTAAAGCTCAAATCCTCTAAATGTTCATTCCTTCAAAATGAAATGGAGTTTTTAGGACATCAAGTGTTGGCTAAAGGGATTTGACTCCTCGCAGATAAAGTTCAAGCTATCCATAAAATGCCTCCTCCTACCTCTCAGCGGGATTTTTAAGTCTTTCTCAGTATGGTCGGGTATTGTAGGCAATTTATATCAAATTTTCTGATATGACTGAACCATTATTCTATCTATTACAAAAAGGTGTGTCCTTTGAGTGTAATTTAGCTCAGGAACAGTCATTCAATTCCCTGCGAACTGCCTTGACTAAGGCACCTGTTTTAAATTAACCTCAATCTGATAAGCCTTTTTATTTCATACCAATGCAAGCAATGTCGCTATCAAGGCTATCTTATCTCAGTGTGATGATGAGCAGAAGGACCATCCTGTTGCATATTATAGCAAAACCTTGTCCAAAACTGAACAAAATTACAGTGTAACTGAGCGGGTATTGTTTGGCTGTAATTCTAGCTATCAAGAATTTCCATTTTTTCTTATATGGTAACCATTTTACTGTCATTACCGACCATTCTTCATTAAGATGGTTGCAGAATATGAAAGATCCTGATGGGAGATTGGCTCGTTGGGCCTTAAAATTGCAGAATTGCGATTTTTCCATTGTTTATCATTCAGGTGCTCAACATCATAATGCTGATGGGTTGTCCTAACTGCCTATTCTGACTTTAGAAGTGGAGAAGAAAGAACGACTATATAACCTCATTGGGTGACCTGAGTTGTGGGATTGAGAGTCTGAAGAAGATCGAGCCTAATTAAAATCTTTAACTAAAGATACTATGATTTGGGGGGAGCTTTATACAAGAAGGTCAAATCCAAGTGGGTACCCTTTTTACACATAAGCTTAAGGTATCAGGCTGTAATAGAAAGATATGAGCAATTAGGACACAATGGGTTGAAGAAAACTCATGAATGGATGAAGACCTGATATTATTGGGATAATATGACTAATCCATCTGAGAGACCCTTGACTCATGTCTTATTTGTAAAAGTCATGGAATTACCAACCCAACTTATCAACATCAAGTTATTTCCCCAACTAAAGCATTTGAAATGGTAAGCATTGATGTGGTAGGTCCTTTTCCTCAGGGATTACATGGTCATCAGTATATAATATGGCTGTTGACCATTTAACTAAATGGGTTGAGGCCATTTTTATTGCCACTCCCTTTGGCTAAAACTACTACGCCATTCTTATATCAACATATAATATCTCAACATGGGTGTCCTAAGGTCCTTATTTCGGATAATGGGATTAACTTTACCTCGCAACTTGTACATGAATTATCTAAATCATTCAACACTGCCTAACAATTCGTCATTCCATGCAATCCCTCTACAAATGGGGCCATCGAATGAGTCAATGTGATTTTAGTTTTGATATTAAGAAAAATAGCTTCTACTGATCCATATTGGTGGAATTTCTATTTTGCTAGTGCTTTATTTGCATATCAGATAGGTTATCATCATATTATCAAGATGTCGTCTTTCAAATGTCTATATGGGCGAGAACCCTCAGTCCCTTCTAGTGTTCAAGCCATACTTGAAAAAAGAATACCAGAAAATTCTGATCTAATTTTAAGAAATATGGCGGATGAGATTATTCATCTTCAAGCTCAAGCTATGAAATTGAACGAAGTAACTACTAAAGAGAGACTCAAAGAACCAATCAACATAAACCTGCTTTACCTGAATACCTAATTAGAGATTATGTTATGTATTACCACTCTTGACCTGGTGGGCGAAATGAAAAGTTAGGAACCAACTGGTCTGGTCCTTATTGAATTATATTTTAAAGAGGACTAGAATACCCAATTGTCCAATGTTGATACTAACATAGTGATCAATTTGTATCCATCCTAGGTTTTTAAGAATTCACTTACCTCATGATCGAAGCTTGAGGGGAGAAGTGTCAGAATTTTGACAAATTCTCATGCCTCCAAAGATTCTACTCCTTTGATTCCCCAGCTTCATCAGAAGGAGAGCTTAATTTATATCAATTTATCAAAGTTAATAAGAAAGATCAGCTTCATCCTAATCAATTGATTGAAGATTTGATCACTCAGCGATTAATTAGCACTGATAGATTATGAACCAAATAAAAACATATAAATATACCATCCTTTCAAAGATTAAAGATTAGGTCAAACTATAACCTGTATTTTTACTTAAATTTATCACTTTTTGGAGAACCCACTCAAAGTAACTTTGAGAGAAAACCTTCCCCTTTGGAAGTGTAATTCAAAACCTCCAGACCATGCAAACCAGACCAAATGATAAATGCAATTCACTACAAAAGGGTACTTGAAAATGCTACACCATCATATGCTATAAAATAACTTTTGCCATTCACTCCCTCCTCCCCTGTTAAGCATTGGGTTAGAGTGAACTTTGGGGTCAAGCGCCTAAAGAGCTTGTTGTTAATTATAAAAAAGAAAATCTATTTTAAAAATGCTGTTTTATAAGAAATAATCTTGTTAAGGACATGTTGACATTGGCTTCACCATGATGGAGCAGGTAGATGCTGCAAAAAAGGTCATTGTAGAGTTAACTGTCAAAGATGTGCATACCACATCAAAGTACACCATACCCACTGGAATAATAAGAATGACCTCTTCATCTCCTTTGAAGTTCTCCCAACCAATCTCCCACGTGACTTTGTCAAAGCAGAGTTTATAGAGGCCTTGAGGCATATGAAAGAGTGAAGCAGTTCAAGCTTCAGCATTTCCACATCATGCTGGAACTTTGCGGCAGGAAAACAATTGTGGTCATTGAACCAATACCAATGAAGAAGACAACCTCAATCTGATCCCTTGCATCACACAATTCATCTTGCCAGAGGGATAAGCATCCAAGCCATTCAAAGTGACCCCTGATAAGGCTCCACATTTCTGCCAGCACTGCCAGGCACTTGTTCATTGGGCTCATGCATGCCCTACTATAGGCAAGCAGCAGGAGGATGAGGACACAGAGGAAGTGGATGAAACCAATAAAAATTTCAGAAAATTTCAGGTGGTGACAACCCTGTTCAACTGGGGGGAACATAATGAGTATCAGATCATCAAGCTGGTCACCGCAAAACAACGCTAAAGTGAGGAGAAGGCGAAGAGATGAGCAGATTCCAGGTCAAGGGTTGAGGAAGCTAAAAAGAGAATTAGATTCTGGAAACAACCAACAATGATGGAAACGCAAACCACATCAAGATCCTGAGGGAGATCCCCAAGGAGTCGATGGAGGGGACAGCAAACCAGCAGTTGCAGGCAGTGACACAGGGGCAGATGCAGCCAATGGGATCTGGAAATGAACCGGTGCTAGTTCAGACCAGATTTCACAACTCTGGTCACTTACCTATAGTCTCAACGAAAAATTCTTATAATAGTTACAAAAAATTTCAGGATGGTCCAGCTACTGATAGAGTGAGTGTGGCTTCAGCTTGACTCAGCTTAATGGCTCAGAAATCCTAACCAGAAACTCAAAGCTCAAATCACCTGAATCGTGATTAGAGCTGGGTCCTATGGCCCAGACTATCTGATTAAGCTAAATCAGGTGGATCAGGTAATCCAATCACAATAGGGACATTTAATATCGCAGGGCTGAAGGCTGCCACGTCTTGGGCCAAGAATTTTGGACCTGCAAAACCCTCCAGCTGACATCATGGCGATCCAGGGGAGTCATTGTACAAGGTGGAGGAACCCAAGTAGACCTGGATGCTCCACATAAACTTCTCAACATGGCACATCCTCTTCAGGTTCATGATCAAACCAGGCAGGGACATCACAGTCACATCTTTGACTAATCACCTAGGGGGATAGTTCTGGCCATCACAATAACCTGGAAAGGAAATCAGTACACCCTGGTCAACACCTATGCCCCCAACATCCCTAGTAAATATTCCAACTTCTTCGAGGAGGTGGCCAATTTACCACTACTAAAAGACAGCTTTCTCTTAAGGGACATGAAAAGTTGGCTCACAAGGGCCACAGACAGATGGCCCCTGGACATTGATCACCCCTGATGACAACAAGAACTTGCATTACTTATGGCCATAATGGGAGTTATTGATGCACGCCCAAAGGGCATGCCAACCCTCAAGCACATGATGAAGCCACACGTCAATGAGGGCGAGCTACTTTCAATGATGCGCATTGACCTAATCTGAATTTCAGCGTTCCTTAAGCGCATAGTAGAAACTTCAAAACAGTTAGTTTCACCCACTCCGACCATGAGCTGGTAAGGATTACCTTGAGGTCAGAGACGCAGGCTCAACTGCACCCAAAATGGGAAGGGATCCACCCACAAACCATGAGTAACGCTGACTTCACCCACTGGCTAGCGGTATGAATCTTGTCTCACAACGTGAGGGACCCCCACAGTGAGGACCTGATTCAGACCCTGTGACATCTGAAAGCCAAAATGGTCACCGCCACAAATTGTATATCCTCCAAAAGGCTCATGGCCAAGGCGTTAGCTCTTCAAAGGGTAATCAACCAATGAACAATATTGAAAAGAACGCCCGCCAAGTTGGCCACAGCACCAACTGGACAAGGGAAAGGTTCAGTTGATTCTCAAGATTTAAGGTTTCAGCAAGCAATCCTAGGAGTGGCTCGCGTTACAGGTGGGAGCAAAACTGGTGGCTAAGGGGGAGAAATCATCCAGATTCTTTATGCACCAGTTTACTACTCAGAAATACTAGACCCAAAGTGATGCTCTGGCTGCGCAAGATGGCACTGTATCACGTTCTCCAGAGGAGCTAGCATAAATAACTCACGATTACTACACAAAGTATACTTAAACAAGGGCGCTTTACCTCAGGACATTGAGTCATTTCATGTGAGGGTGGAGCCATCACAGACCCTGGACACATCATCCCTCACGGCATTGATAATGAAGGAGGAGCTCAACAAAGCAATCAAGAGACTTCCCCAGTGCAAGATCCCAGGACACAATGGGATCCTGAATGAGTTGATCATGACATTTCCAGATCTCCTTAGCCACATCCTCCTCACCGCACTCAACAGATGCCTGGATGAGACCAAGCTGATGCCTGGAGGGGAAGAAGCCCTGCTTGTGCCCTTTACAAAAAAGACAATAAACATTCACTTGACAACTGGTGTCCAATTTCGCTGATCAATTCTGATTCTAAACTGCTTTCAAAAATCTTGACGTGTCATCTGGGTTTAATCAGGAGGAACATGATCAACAAAACAGTACTGATTTGTCCTCATTAAGAGTATCCAGGACAACATCTACATGGTAACCAACGTCACCCAGAAAACGTAAGTGAAGTATTAGTATTCATAAACCAACAAAAAGCTTATGACAGGGTAGACTGGTCATACCTACACTGATGCATGGAAAGAGCACACTTGCCTAGTAAATTCATTGACTGGGTGATGAAGCAAACAACTATCACCAGCATTTCAGCTTTAGGCCTCAGTTTTCCAGTTGGCCAAAATCTCACCTCAATGTGGCGTGAGGCAAGGGGACCCTTTGAGTACCCTTTTGTACAAACTGGCTTTTGACCCAGTGTTTCAGGCGGTGGAGGTGGAGCTCAAAGGTATCAGTGTGCATGGGCAGCCGCCAATGAAAGATCTAACATATTTGGATGATGCAGTCTATGGTTTTGAAAGCTCAGAGGACTTGTAGAAACTCGAGTCAATTATCCACAAATACAAAACAGCTAGTAATGCTAGAGTAAAAACTAAAATTTAAAATATTACCTGTTGGTGGCACAAAAATCACCAAACCAACTCTGGGCGGCAAACTCAAATTGGGGATCATCAACAGGCCCTGGCCACAGCCACCCTGCTTCCTGCCACCATCACTTAGCCAGAAATGGTATCTGGGGTGAGTGACAACTGGGCCTTATATACCTGGCGCTATGGTCATCTGTGGAATACTGAAGTCATGGTAAATTGGAAGAAGAGAAACTGTATCAATTGCAATTTACAAAAAAATGCACATGAAAAATTCAAAAGCTGGATTTGTCTCATATGCAACGAACCAGAAGTCTGTCATCATTGTTGATAATGATGTTGTTATCACATCATCTGACCCAAATCTAAATGTAAAAATTAGTCCCAATAATCAGGTAAGTATTGCAACTAATTGCAAGTTTCAAAATTTACCTGGAAACGATGGAACCAGCAATAAATCAACCAGCTAATCTGGCAAAAACAATTTAAACAATTTAATGCACAATACTGAATTCTTAAGTACCAATTTAAATAAATTAAGTAATTTAAAGCCAAATATTGACAGCTGAGACCATAATTGCAAGTCAGAACTTTGCTGAGTATGATGTAACTGGTGACAAATTGACTACCTACCCATATTCAAATATTATATAATTTAACGTGAAATCTAAATCATTTGAGGCGAACCAAAACCTCAATTTAAATTATAAAATAAGCTCAATTAAAAGAATTTTTATTTGGCAAAATGCATAAAATCCCCCAGCCTTTGAAGACTACCCTTGACATCCACCAAAATCCTCAAGAATTAAGAAATTGGGCATAATCTGGGCCCCATCTAAGGGTGGCGCCTTCAGGCGGCCCAGTGAAACACCTGGGTATCATCCTGAGCCATAATGGGCTGGACCTGACTGGAATTAAAGATGGGCTCATCCAGAAACTTGCATCCCGCATTGCCTCCCTCAGATAGAGGCGAACAGGACTCATGGGGCGAGTCATGGTCGCAAATTCCCTCCTGCTTCCAATCCTCTGGTTCCCATCTGCAGTTGTCCCCTTCTCCTCAGAGTCCACGACTGCATAAGGGCCTTACTACAGTCATAGTTGTGGGATGGCAGAAGAGCCCCAATATGAATAGACCACTAAATGGACCAAGAATGGAAGGAGGCCTAGGCCTCACTGAACACATCACCCAATCAGATAAAAATTTGGTAAGTGGGTAATTAAAGTGACAAGCCTGACTCCTAAACCAAACCATTGGTCACACAACGCACAAATCAACCTGGCAAGAGACCTCAGAATTATCAACCTCGCAGCACAAAATACCCTCCTGTCCTAACTGTCAGCCAACCCAAATGCCCACAGTCCACACCAGTCCTGAGCTTCTCCCCCACAGTACTGAAGATCATCTGTCAAGATGAGTGGCTGTTCCCACTCAGCATCACAAGGGGACAACGCAAATAAGGGTTCATAATCCACACCTATGCTCAGGAATGCAGGGGCGCACAAGTCACAGTAGAGGACTATCCCCTCCAATAACTTGAACCCTAGCCTTTATTGATCTTCTAAACCAAAATGATCAGCCATATGATAAAACAACTCAAGAAAAAATTGAAAATTTGTGATACATGATTTACTTCACCCAAAAATTAGGGTGCACATCTGGTGATTCTTACACAGGGCCTACTGAACAGCCAAGCAGTCCAACCTAACCCAGGAACCCTTAAAAATATGAAGTGAAAAAGATTATGTTGAACAGGTTGAAAGAGTGCCCAGCGGCCCAACTTGTCTGGAAACTAGTGTGGCCACTGATGGCACCCAATTGAAGTGGCCACTGAACTCTGCTATCACAACTTTCATGGCACTTGATAATGACTCACCCATACCAGAATTGCTCTGAGTGATCATTTTTGCATTATCCCTATGGTAATTTACACTATTTATCTCGAGACAATTCAAAATTCAGCCCCAAATCCCATCAAAATTAATAACCTTTTAATAAAAGATAATAAGATCTATCGACATTTGGCTGGTCATTGTAGCGATTATGCTCTGAATTCAGAAGATGGCTCAGAGCTGGCTTCCACTCCCCTTCCTAACTGTTAATTTGGAACTGCAAGTCTGCCTCAACATCAGTAAAAATTCACTGAGCAGCTCAAGTAAACCTCCTCCAACACTGCCAGGTTCTATATGAACACTTGCTACAACATTCTTCCCTGGTCTCAGGTTTAGATCATGGCCCTTCGTCTCATATTCTTCCCTCTCTCTTTGCGGCATATTTGTTCCAAGGTTGGCCCACCTTAGAAAATTTTATATTATGTTTTATTTTATTGCTTTTCTTTTGTCATACAATTACAAGCTCAATATTATTAGAAAAGCATTTCAGGGGTAAACAGCGATACTATTGGCCAAAAGACTTAGGTAAATATTTGGTAGAAACCCTTAAATCAGGGTAATATTTTTTATACATTTCAGGCAAATAGCATGTGTTTAGGTAGTCAGATTGCCCTGACCATGCGGCGGAATAAGGGAAGTCTGTCTGAGGTACCTCCTGGCCCACTTCCTGTTTACCTCAAACACCTAAGCGGAGACCATCACTCTTTATAGGATTGAAGGGTCCTGCAAGGTGAAAAACTTTTTTTCTCATTGATTGGGTTAAATATCAAATCTTTACCTAACAGACTTGTCTTACCCAGTACCGACCCTTCATCAGCCAGTCTTTTTAAGCAAGTTAAAATTGAGAGTTATAAAGGTTAAAACCCTATAATCTCTAATTTTGACGCTTGTAATTTATAATGAATTTCTCAGCCTTTGCACTTTAAGCTTCAGATAGCTTAATTAATAAGCAGTGTCTTATTATTAGAGTTCTTTTTGATCCCATCATTGCAACTAACAAAAACCCTTCTAAAACCCTAATCTTTATTTATAATTTAAAAGTTATTAATTTAAAGGATGCTGGGATAGGGTAGCTGAGGGTAATAGTTCCTCCAAAGCGTACCAAAATTGGATGGGATAAAATGTCCCACAGTGAGTAGACAGTGGGGAGAGCTGGGAATCCTAAACGTAGGGGCTGGTAATTTGCTATAAGCTTGGAAATAGATTGACAAGGGACCTATTGTACTAGAAAACTGACGAAGTTGATGGCCAAAGAGGAGCTTGTGTACAGAGGCTCTAGAAATAAGTAAAATCAAGAATGAACTGGAGATAAAAACGTAATTTTATTTAAAGAAAGGAGCAGATATTTATAGGCTTTGTTTTCATCCTAGTTCTTTCAGGGTAATGACGTCCTCCACCGGCAAGATCTTCAGCACCCTGACGTTGATCAGGGGGGAGTTGATGGCAGGCTTTCCTTTGACAAGTTGATTAGGTGACGGAAAATAATGCTCCGTTGAGGTGAGAGGAAATTTTGGAGAGGTATTGGAGGTAGGGAGATTTAAATTGAACTGAGTGGGAGCAGGTCAAATCCTATTGGAGGTAGGGAAATTTTAGTGGGGATGAGTGGGAGCAAGTCAAATCCCAACAAAGGATTAGCGGTCTGCCTAATCCCCTGAAATAAATATTTTGCCAGTAGAGAATACAACTTCTCTTGTGGAAACATTGTTTGAATTTAGGTGCAAAACGCACCAGCGAGTCTAACAAAAAAGCCTAAAAGCCAACAAGTGGTGCTCACTACAGGGGGTTTTACAACACAAAACACTATTAAAATGAAAGGGTTTTGGGGTTAATAACCCTCACAACCTCCTCGCGGTTTTCAATCTGCGGCCAGATGCTTTTGCCCAGCAGCTAGCCAACGCACTGTCTTGATTTAAAACTCTTTAACAGAGCGTTTCCAAAGCCTCTCATGAGGCTTCTCCAATCATCTATAAACCCCCTTTCAGGGAAAATTTTACCCTAGGTTAGTGTAGCACTGCTTTGTTCCTATTTGTTTATGAGGCTGCTATGAAAGGGAAAACTGATCCCCAAAAATTAAAGCATATCCTCCCCTGTCTCAGCCGCTCTTCCCAAGAGGTGATGGTACCTTATAAGACCACCCTTCAAATTTGGGTAGTGGTAAAAAACGCACTCATTATTTTGGATCCTTGTAGAGCTTGCGTAGGAAAAAACAGGACTTTATGCGCATAAGTCTACTTGAGAGGGAATCATCTGTCAACTTTATTGATTGGTTTCACAATGCAACCCTCTCCTTCTTGATAAGATGCTACCATTAGATGATGCCATTTCACCTATCTTGGCTGATGGCGCACCATCTCTCCTCAGCAATGCGTATCTCTTCATTTAGCGATCTTTCCAAATTATACAAGATATTAAGAAGGCCTTGCTAGCAGTAGCTGACATCTACAAATTTAACCCTACACAAGAAGCTCTAAGGCAAGCATCCACTCTGACCCCCATAGCCTCTTCTATGGCTGTCTCCCTATTGACACCTGCTCCTGCGGATTTGCCACCACAAAATGCTTCTCCATCCCATGAAGATAGCCAGAGGATAATGGCCGTGATGGAGCAGTGCTCCCCTTCATTTTCAGCTTCAAAAGCCAGTTGGTGAAGGCAGTCGTCCCATTGCCTTGCCCCTCTTTTTCTTCAGGGTGGCCTTCCCAAATGGTTTCATTGTATCTTCCTTCTAAGAATATTCCTCTGTCTCTCTCACCCGCTCCCCTGGCCATCTCTAGTCCAAAACTGGTAGCCATGGGGCAAACCAAATCAACCCTCATCAAAGTCTAAATGTAAAGCTGCAACGTTTACAGCATTTCATCCAACAGCCAAAAGGGTAGATGAGCGCCCCAGGGTCTCTCCTATAACAAAGGAAGCTCTGAACGTACCTCACAAGCAATGAAATCCCTGAAGTGCATAGACAGCCCCTCTGATGAAGAATCAAAGAGAAGTTGTAAAAGTTGGTCATTATGTCTTAAGAGTCCTAGGTGAAGTGGAGGTACCTGATAGCTTGAACCCAGTGAGAATGAATATGTCTAAAATCCACCGTCAAATTTATCTCCATCAAGTGTTAAGGTGTTAGGATTTTTGCCCATATTCCCAGCTGGCTAGATTACCAGGAATCGCTAGGGGATAATTCCCTAATATGAGGTGAAAGGGAAATCAGTTGACCCTGATTTCAGGGTAACTATGTTTGGGTTTTTAGGTTATTCACCTGGTCAGATCCATCAGGGGTTGATCCAGATGAATGCTTAAGATCACATTGGGCAAAGTTTCTAACAAAATAGGGGCATATGATAGTTGATTAACTATCAGGTGTACTAATTTGGGATTGTAAGTCTCAGGGAACATCCTTTAGCTCTCAATCAGGTCATCTTCCCGTTCCCAAATAAAAAGACACCAAAGAGGATGGCGGTACCCCTCATCACTCAGGGCAATCTCGCTCACATAGTAGATAAGCAATGTGTGACAGTCCATTTACTTCAGACCCCACCCTAATACCCACACTCACCTCGGCAGAACTCTTGCAGGAAAAAAGTTCAATCTGTGCTGAGATTACCGAATTGAAATTGGTCAGATCCAAATTTGGGCGGCAATCTGGCTGATGGCTGAAATTTGAATGGCTATGAAAGTATGAAGAATGAGATATTGGTCAGATCGCCTAACAGTTCCAAAACAATCACTAAACCAGTAGAACAAGTAATCAGGTGCCATCAACGAGGGTTCAAAGCCCTCTGATAGTAATTTGGGCATTGCGGCCAATGTGCTACTAATGACTGAACAAACAGTTAAATGACCGAACGCGGGTGGGTTGGCAGTCCTGAACCCATTCCCAACCAAATGGACCCGTCCCTATATGGGATGGTCTTGGGGGATTCCCGTCACACATCAGGCTAAACGCTATTGTGCTAACCGTCAGAGATGTAGTTGATCCCTGGTTTGGACATTTGAGGTCAAACTGACAGAGACTCAGACCACCGCCGAATTTTGTGATGTCAGTTCCCAAAGAATAAACCTGCCCATTCCCAAACAATTCGCCAGTTAGGTCAAATTTGTGGGACCTGACCCCATCCTATCACTAACCAATCGACCACTATTTAATCAGTTGCATGGCACTGAGAAAATTGTTGGTTGATTTTCTTACTTTCCTTTCCAAGTAAAATTTTACCAAAAAAACCAAATTTTTTATTTCCCTTTCAGACTGCATCCCAGATGGCATTTCCCTGGTGGCCCATCACCCCACACTCCAGGTGGGCTTTACCAATTCTTTTGGTCACTATGGCTCCCTCCATTGCTGATTGGGTCCAGTGAGTCCAATATTTTTGGCTCTACAACCCCATTCTCACGAACTTCTGGCAGCAATATATGGGGATCTTATGGCCCTATGTCCATCAATGGAAAAAAAGAATCCATCTCCTTATCACCCCCAATGAGATGGCCTCACATGCCAAGAATCTCGTTGAAACTATCACAGTAATCCCACCCCTGCAGCTAGACCCACTGGGTTGGGATTGGGTTCAGTGTGGTTTGTCGTTGGGATAATCCTCACCTTGTTGTTGCACCACCACTTCATGGTATCATATTTCCCAGCTTCATATCAAGTTGCACAGTCAGCAATGCCTCTGGCATTCTGGATTGCTTTTTGGGTGCTCAAGCATCCTGACTGGCAGGCCAGTCTAAATTTCTTCTGCCATTTCCATGACAGGGATCAGCCAGGTTTCATCACCGTTTTATCAAAAAAGTAAGGAGCAAGTTGCGAGGTGAGTAATGCCACCTGCAACTAGCGAATTGATCAGTTGGTTTGTGACCTGAGTTAATGGATACAAGTCCCATTACCTAGGCAGGTCGCTTGCCAAATATAATTGGTTTGCTTGGATTGAGAGGAAAACTTTAGGGACACGTTTTCTGACTCTTTCCATTTTAGGTCTTAAGGATGTCCAAGGACTGAATACTAGCCAGGATGGGGAAGACCATTGCTACTGAGACAAGGATGGGTGATTCAATGGTAATGGCTGCCATTTCATTGAGGAGGTGTCAACCAAGGGTTGGGCGCTGAATCCCCCACTATAAATTCCCTAGAATTCACCAATAATGAATAGTAGTTTTTACCATATAGTATAATAGTATTTACCAGAATATCACTTTTACTTGAATCTTAGCTAGTAAACTTAGCAGCATCCATTTGTTCTAATCTTTCTCAGGGATGTTATTTCTGTGTGAAATAATTTTGAACACTTTAAGAAAAAGAGTAAGGATCTGAGCGGAGATCCAGAGAAGAAGTGGAATCAAAATTAGGGATTGCTGCCGCCTGTGTGTCAAACCAGAGAAACCATAAATGGGAATTTAAGAGAAGATCGGGTTAGATAATATGAGGGAATGAATCCCCATTATAAGATATCACAAGTATTTTGGGAGAAAATACTGGGAGAGCATTGGGCCAAGATCTAATACTTCCATTCAACTAAAGATAGTAGTCATCAAATTATTGACTGATATATCAACTATCATACAACGCGGAAGAATTTCACAAACCTGAATCTGTGCAAGTAATAAGTTTATAGGGTTTATTGGCTGAAAATAATCAAGACCTATAAATTTTTACAAAATGGTGCTCACTACAGGTGTGTAGTTGAGTAGAAGAACTTAGAATGAGATATCATATGAAGATGTTTCTGGTTTCAGACAATAAATTACTAAGGAAAGTAGCACTAATGATGAAAGAACGTGAAGTGGATCATATTCAATTGCGTTTGCCTAGCTCAAAGTGGAGCTCTGAATGAAGGAAATTGAGGATACTCAAGTTATGGGAAAAGGAATTGCAGCCTAGATATGGAACTATCTAGTGCTGCAAGAATACCTGTTCCACCTGACATCTACCTGAGATGAAGAAGATTAGCAGGGCCAACTTGGGTTGAAATTGGGCCCGCTTGAAATAGTCCTGAGGAACAGCAGGATCAACTCAGGTTGAAATCAGGTCCGCTTTAAATAGTCCTGATGAGTATGTGTTTAGATGAGGTATTCATATAAATAGGAAGCATTCAATTAAGATGATTGGATTGCCATACCAATAAAGATATTAAGTCAAAACAGAGAATGATTGATCCAAGATAGTAGAGATAATCATTTGAACCAATAACACACAACTAACAATCAGAAATTTCTAGAGACGAGGTCATCAATTTGTGACAAAGTTGGATGAAGCCAATGAGGCCAGATAAATCTATGGTAGATAAGGGATCGTTTCCAGATCCATATGTAGAATTATTTCCAACGTTTAGGATGGCCATGAAGGCCAAAAATAGTTTTCAGGAGAAAAAAGATCTGAACAATCAAATGGAACTGTTGGCTAATGAGATAGAAAGATTCAAGCATCAGTTGCCAAATTATGAGATGAAATTAGTGTATTGATTCAAAAACGTCCCAGTTTTTGATCACCATCTTGCCTTGGCGATGGGCGCCAAATGTTTGTCTGATATGAGGTTCCCTCGAGAAAAGTGCTTTGATTCGTCATATTTGCCAATTCACCATTGGATTTTGGGAAATTAGAAAAGTGAGAAAAGATGACACAGGTAAGCGAGAATCTGGCCCCAAAATTAGCCTTGTTTTATTTATTATCAAAAATAAACTCGCGGAAGAATTCAATCCTGATGATTTAGAGCACCACAAACAAGACATAAAAAACCAGGGTATTTGGCGGAATCAAGGTTCTCGATGCCAAATCCCATTATTTTGTTGAGGATACAAATAATTATCTCGCCGCGGGATACCAGGTAAGACAAGGCAAGGGCTGCCCTGAGGCCACTAGAGAATCCCACATGAGAGTGGGAAACGAGGAAAAATTCTGAACTGAGTTCAGAATCACGTGGGCTCGACCTTTTAAGGTCACTCTTCTGGGGAGCCCCTACTTCACTGTTCTTTAGGCCCCTAAGAGCCTAAGAATAGTGCGGGAGGGGCACAGCCCAGTGCTGGACCCTGCATAAACATCAAAAAACCTCAAAAAGTGTTTCAACTCGAGATTCAGATTACCAAATCTTGAGTTGAAATGTAATGATTGGTTTAGCCCAACCGTTACAATTAGGGCCTGTAGGATAAATAACCAGTTGGTATTGAAGGCCTATTATTCAAAATATTGCCAAAGTCATCAAGTGTAGCCTATACATGAAGAAACAGCGCTGCTGGTTGCATAGTGAAGAAGACAACACTAAAAAGTGGAAGTATTGGACCTAAGAAAAAATAGTTGCAAAGTTCCCAGAGGACCTCTGAACCATTAAATGGTTATGTCCTGAGATTTTTGGGCAAGTCCTAAAAAATGACCACTGAACCAACTATACGGGTAAATCTCAAGAGGATAAAATTTTGAACCATGATAACTGGTAGGTCAGAGTATATCTAGGACCCAGTTTGGATGAAGGGGAAAAGAAGGACCTATGAACCTTTTGTAGGTTACAGTCCCATTGCAAAAAAATACAATATATATATAAAACATATAGAATAAAAATTGATATAATTTGTCCATGAATTTTGGACCTAGGAAGTGACAAGAAATTTCAACGGCCAAACTGAGGAAATCCCACTACTTTGAGACCCTTAATGAGATAGAATTACCAGCAGGGGTTACCAAGAGAAATCAACTTATTGGTTGATTGAGAGCAACTCGCTGATCTGATGGAAGGACAACAAGAGGAGGTGCTCAAATTGTTTGAAAAGTATTAGGAAGTATTCACCCAAGACAACCATGATTTGGGATGCGCTAGAGATGTGATCCACAAAGTTGATACTGGGGAAAATTTGCCAATCAGGATGAGACTGGATTTGATGGTCAAAGGTGGCTGAAGTGGTAGTGGAAGAAGAAATCAGCAAACTAGTGAAGCACGGTCTTCTAGTTCCATCATCAAGTCCCTAGGCGGTCCAATTCTTATTGTAAATAAAAAGATTGATCTAAATTGGGTGGTGATTGACTACCAGAAGCTGAGTAATATTATAAAAAAGAATTTGTACCCCCTAATAAGAACTGACCGGCCTTATTAGAATATCAAATAGGTGAAAGAGTTGCCTTTTGCAATATGCATGGTTTGGGGAGAAGAAACAAACTGAATGCATTGTGGTTAGGTCCAGTTGAGATTATCACTAAGATAGTGACAGACTCCTACTCTATTAAGAACCTCTTGGATAGAAGGGTAGTAATTTAAGTCCATGCTAAGTATTTGAAGCGATGGATTGATAAAAAATAACAAAAAAGAGTTCCTGAAGGACCGCTAAACCTTTAAGTTGGTTATGTCCTAATGATTAGGTCAAGTCCAAAAAAGGACCTTTGAACAATAGAAAACTGGTATATTTAAGAATACCTAGGGTCCAGTTTGGGGGAAAAAATAAAAAGATGGACCGCTGAACTGAAACAAGGAAAAGTGCCATGGAAAAAAGAAGAAAAAATAAAAGATTGATAAAAATATTGGAAAAAAGATTATTAAAACTGCATAGAAAATAAATATATCTTTACAATAATTATTTTTATTAATTATCCTCAATTTGGGGATGATTCCGCCTATGTTGCCTCTTGGGGGAGGGAGGATGGATTGCAGTAGGAGTGAATAACCTGTCAAAATCTATGTGAGATCAGATGCTATTTAGGGCTAGACTTACACAAAACCAAGTTCTTTGAGTGGATGCAGATCCCTGTGAGAAAGCGACTAGGGGAAGGGAAATTGAGATATCAGCAGAAGCCAAATGCAATACCTTGGAGTGGGGAGGGAAGCAACAGTACAGGAAGAGGCAGTAGACAAATAACCTATGT
Organism: Massospora cicadina; assembly: GCA_022478985.1. Classification (NCBI taxonomy): domain Eukaryota; kingdom Fungi; phylum Entomophthoromycota; class Entomophthoromycetes; order Entomophthorales; family Entomophthoraceae; genus Massospora; species Massospora cicadina. The sequence continues at coordinate 29,091 of JAKSZP010016031.1, read as the reverse complement.
AATCCTGATATGGTACTGGAGCCAGAAGATTGGTATTGAGCACTTGCTGACAGTCTTTGTCAAGAACACTGGACATATGGGATGGCAACGAATAAGGGATACTAGATGGGGGTTGCTGAATCATGCCCCTATTAAAGCCATCAGTGGAATATACCAATGTGATGTGCCAGAACTGAGATAGTCATGCAAGGAGTGGATGGTATCCTTCATGCGATGACTAAAAGCTTCTTGAAAGCTGGAGCAGAAAGAGCGATGGAAGCCAGGAGATTCTGGAAGCTTCATGGCCCAACTTTAAAGAACTTGGCCAGCAAAGCAAAGAGCATAAGCTGCAATATCCTGATCTAGGATATTCTCAATGTTGGAAGAATTCAGCGCTATAATAAAGCCTTGTGACATGGGCCCTTAATTCTGTATAGGGGAGTTCAAAATGTACATTGTTGCCGATGGTGGGTTGATGGCCAAGACAGCTGGCTTGTAATATTGACTGAGTTGGAAGAGGAACTCTGGAAGCAAGTCCAACCTAGCGAGGAATTAACAATCAAGAGCGAAGGGTATTATTTCAAAGCATCAACGATGATGTTAGGTACATCTGTGAAAGGAGCTGAATCCAGAAGAGTTTTGAAATCTAACTCTGGAATTGATGACAGAGGAAGGATCAGCCGCGATTTATTCAGGACAAATAGTAATCTGGTTTCAGTGGGGTTGGTTATCATTTCCAGTAATTCCACGGAAGGACTAGCCACTGGTACCAGAATAGGAGTATGAGTCATGGAAGGACTGTAAATGAGGTTCTGTCATGCAGACTGACTCATCTGCTGGAAGAGCTGAAGATATTGATCAGACAAATTGTTGAGCAGCTGTTGGTACTGCGACTTGGAATTTGACATATGAGCTGGATGAGAGGGGGATGTCAGACTTATATGATAGTCAACATAATGCACTCTACAGTCAATTAAGCTCCAATTTATGGAAATATTAATATTAAGATTAATGGATAAGCTCTCCAGAGAAGAATTAAGAATGATATGAGCCTTGAGGTTATGAGAAGAAAATAATAAGGGCGTACATAAATGAGCATTCTTAATTGGGCCATGAAGGAACATTGATGGCAAGAGTCTCCTGTTGAGGATGAGGAGAAAATCAGGAAGTCGAGGACATTAGACCAAAAATCCTGAATATGACAGTGGGTCATATGCCCTGATGGGGGAAACTGGATCCTGGGATTAATATCATCATGAGTAAATCAATCAGCCCAGAATGTTAGAAGATTGTGGGGACTGCGCTCTGAGTAAACAGTAGCGAGGAGGAAGAGGAAGAGAGCCACATGCTGAAGGTCATCCTGAGCAGTGTTGAGTACTGGTGATCATACTCCGCTTGAGTAGATGAAGTATTTGACTGAGTGTCTGGAGTGGTAATTTCCTGCCCCATTCCTTTTCTCGCTGGAAATCTGGGCAAGAGGAGAGATGTGTTTGACTTTTTGCCCATATTACCAGACAGCAAGATTATCAGGAATTGCTAATGGATAAATTCCTAAAACAAGGTGAATTGGAAATTGGTTAAACCCTGATTTCAGGGTAACTATGTTTGGGGAAATTTAGGCTATTCGCATGGTTGGATCTGTTAGGGATTGATCTGGACAAATGCTTAAGATCTCATCAGAGAGTTGCCGATGAAATAGGGGCATCTGATAGTTGGTTAACTATCAGGTGTACTGATTGGGATCAGTCAGGTTTCATCACCGTTTGATTGAGAATTGTAGGAGTAAGTTGCGAGGTGAGTGATGTTACCTGCAACTAGCGAATTGATCAGTTGGTTTGTGACCTGAGTTAATGGATACAAGTCCCATTACCTAGGCAGGTCGCTTGCCAAATATATTTGGTTTGCTTGGATTGAGAGGAAAACTTTAGGGGCACGTTTTCTGACTCTTTCCATTTTAGGTCTCAAGATTGTACAACGACTGAATCCTATCCAGGATGGGGAAGACCATTGCTATTGAGACAAGGATGGGTGATTCAATGGCAATGGCTGCCATTTCATTGAGGAGGTTCCAGCCAAGGGTTGGGCGCTGAATCCCCCACTATAAATTCCCTAGAATTCATTAATAATGAATAATAGTCTTTACCATATAGTATTATAGTATTTACCAGAATATCGCTTTTACTAGAGTCTTAGCTTAGTAAAGTTTATCAGCATCCATTTGTTCTATTCTTTCTCAGAGATATTATTGCTGTGTGCGATAATTGGGAGACTCTTTAAGGAAAATGGTTAGGATCAGAGTGGTATCCAGAGAAGAAGTGTAATCAAAATTGGGGATTGCTGCCGCCTGTGTGTTAAATCAGAGAAGCCGTAAATGGAAATTTAAGAGAATATCAGTTTAGATAATATGAGGGAATGAATCCCCATTATAAAACATCATAAGTACTTTAAGAGAAAATACTGGTCGAGCATTGGGCTGAGATCCAAACCTATCATTTAACTACAAATAATAGTTGTCATACTATTATCAACCAATTATATCAACTATAATACAACGCAGAAGAATTGCACAAACCTGAACCTGTGCAAGTAATAAGCTTATAGGGATTATTGGCCAAGAATAATCAAGACCATTAAGTTTTTACATAAAGGTTTTGAGGTTATTGACACTGCCAGTGATGCTGAACAGCTCATTGCTACACTGATAAGATCTACCCAGTGTGTTCATATTTTGCAGGCAATTCAATAGAGATACCCTGAAACTGCCCAAAAAACTTGCTTCTACTCTCTGCTTAAAATAAGTCTTTTTTCTCTTCCCCAACTTGGGTGTAACCTTAACCAAAGTAAAGGTCGTCATTGATGGTGTGTGGGTAGGGCAATCATTGACACTGGATCCCCAGTGAACGGTATTTCAACCAAACTTATTAAAACTAAGCACCGCGACCTTGACTATGACCAAGAATTTGGAACTGCAGGTCCAAATAAAACCCGTGCCATTGGGGCGTACTATGCTCTGCCCATTAGTTTTGGGAAGCTTATCTTGTCAGCCCCAGAGGTGACCTTGGCCAATAATACCTATGATATACTCATTGGGACCCAGTTTATGCTTGAATATGAAGGTGTTATAAACTTGAGCAGGGTATCTCTCCCTGCTTAAGTATGAGGTTCCTTTGATTCAGACTAATGAAGAGCTCAATAATAAAGAATATGCTTGCACTGTTGAGTACCCTTCCTCCGCCTTATCCCTAACTACACAATGTCAGGACACAACACCAAGATGTTTCTTTATCAGTGGACGCAGTTAAGGGATTACCTTTATATGCATCCAAAGAGGTAGTAATCAAAGTGGGTGAACAACAAGTAGTTGATACAATTTTTACCTTACAAATCCCCACAACTGCTTATTGCATTTAACCAGCGTTTAGGGTGTTAGTCTCTTAGAGCCCAGAGTATTTCCAGGTTTATTGGACCCAATCTATCAGAGACCCATCAATCTCCTTCTTGGAAATCTCACACCAAAGGATCTAGTCACAAAAAAGACACAGGCAATTGGAAGAGGCCTTCTGATACCTACTGAGGATATTAAGCAAGTCCACTGTTAGGGTCTATGGCTGATTTGGGCTTACCCACAAATCAATCATTATGTATGTTGCCTACTGTTCATATCTCTGAGAATCAAACCCCAGAGGAGCTTGACAAAGTCCACACCCTACTTGAGGCCTATAGCGACATTTCTCAAATCTGACACTGACTATGGGCACTTGAAGGGTTGGACTTATACTATTGATGTTGGGGAGGCTCGACTCATCCGCTCCAAACCCTACTTTTGAAATTTTGATAGAAATTGCGATAATCAGGCGCTATGAAGACTACAAAAATATTAGTATTGTGGCTCTAGAGAAGGTAGAAACTAGGCAACAAAGTTATTAGTTCCGTTGCAATAATAGATTCCAATTGGAAATACAGAACTCTGGTAATATTAGACCAAAATTTAGGCTACATGAGACAAAAATAGTGGTACCTTATTAGTTAAAAATGAGGATATTTATTGGAGTAGATTTGGTAGTTCTTCATGAGGACTTTCGTGCTTCAACCAAGGTACAATCTTTTCTAATAGATGACCGATATTACTGATTATTATTAATATACTTGTGATGGTCAGATCAGATAAGGTTCTTATTAGATGAGATTGACCTTCTTGTAGAGGGCTTAGCCCCTTCAGCTTGCTTAGCCCATTTGGATCGCTTAGCCTGATCCTTCAGAGGAGGCTGATAATTATGAAGGGTCTATTGTTGGTCTATCTGAGAATCAGATATCTCTGACAGAGTTTTTAATAGCTTATTAGACTGAGACACTGAATCTCGATCTTGATTATACTTGGTCATTGTAGTTTTATCTCCAACAATGCCCCCCTCAAGGTCTTTCCTAGGGGCACATACTTACAAAGAAGCCTACTATGAACTTATTTGATAACAGTACCAGTATCAATAGCTGAACTGGAGTATTCAATACCCCAAAGATAAATAATGTAATAAGGACCAGCCCATAAGGTATCAAGTTTGTGAATCTTCCTCCAGGTCTATGATGATAAAAGAGTACAAAATCCCCAATTTGTTATTCAGGTAATGTAGGTTGACTAGCATTGGTTCTATTTCTCTCTTTTACAGTTGTAGCAGCAAGTAAATTCAAGGCTAAGTCTTGTACTTGGATGATTTCATCAGCTATTCTCCTCATAGCTAAATCAGTAGTCTGCAAGGTTACAGCATCAAGTATAGGTTGTAAATTTGAGGGTAATTTAGGATCCTGACTGTAAAGAGCCTTGAAGGGAGACATTCAATTTTATGATGATAGCTAACCCTATAAGCTAACATCGAACTAGGTAAGTAGAGATTCAATCTACTAGGATCATTGGAAGCCTTCTTTTTAAGAATGGCTACAAGATTATCACAAGCCCATTTAATCGCACTATTAGAGCAAGGATTATAGGGTGTTGTATACGACTGGAAGGTACCCATTAGTTTACTAAGTTCAGATACCACCTATGAAATAAAGTTTGCCCCATTATCAGATATTATAACTTTTGAGCTACCATGCCTGGTGAGAACTTGATTAAAAAGGAAGGACGCAGTAGCCTTAGCGGTGACAGAGGAAACAGAGTAGCTTCAATCCATTTGCTAAAATGGTCAATAATTAATATAATATAATGATGTCCATAAGTGGCAGTATGAAGAGGCCCCAACATTGATACTTATAGTAGAAAAGGGTTCTGAATGTCCCACAAGTTTTGTGTTGGTAAATTAGATTTCCACCACGCTGTTGTTTGCAAGTGAGACAAGTCTCCAACACATTGTTTACAGTTTCCAGCATGTTATCCCAGTGACAGTAATTTTCAACCACTGTAAAGTCTTAGCGACAGCTCCATGCCCTACAGCTTAAAGAGTCTCCATAATAGTATCAGTCCTCGCATAAGGCTGAATAAATGAAGCCATTTAGATCCCAACTTCTTAAATATAAAGAACCTTCTTTAACTTGAGTATTTTCAGTTAAGGAATGTAGCTTCACTATAACATCATAGATTCACGATACTGGAGTTCAGGTCTGCACATCAAATTATAGATACAATCTTCCTCAGCAGTGAATAAAGTTAGTATAGGTAATAAAAAATTCCATCGCATTTTTGGTGTATAGCTCCAGTGCGTTGTTGAATTGTAAAGGCATAATTCTGGATCTTAAACGCCCATCTAGCTAAGCGTCCATCAGAATCCTTCATTTTTTGTACCCATTTCAAGGAAGCGTGATCCGTGATGATACTAAAATGTTTGCCATAGAGATAAGGGCGAAAATGCTTGATGGCGTATAGGACTGTAAGGCATTCCCTCTCAGTAATGTTTTAATTGCGTTCTGCCTTGGAATTGGTTTTACTATATTAAACAATGGGATGATCAACCAGATTGGAATCATGCTGACCCAGAATAGCCCCAAGATACATCACTGGTATCAGTAAATAAGAAAAAGTGTTTTGAAAAACCAGGATGGGCTAAAATTGGGGCACTAACTAAAGATTTGCACAAAAGAAAGAAATCTTGCTGCTGCAATTCTTCCCATAAAAAAGGAACTTCCTTGTGCAATAAATAACTTAAAGGCTCCGCAATCTCAGCAAAATGGGGGATAAGTTGTTGGTAATAACCAACTATCCTTAAAAACGCTTTAATATCATGTAAGCTTTTAGGAACAGGTATGTCCAAAATAGCTTGTATCTTATTAGATAAGGGTGAAATACCATCACAATTAACTTTATGACCTAAGAATTCCATTTCAGTTTTGAAAAAAGCACATTTAGATGGTTTTAGCTTAAGCAAAGCGCGGCGCATTCATCAAATCTTCCTTTAAATGATCCAAATGCTTGTTAAAAGTGCGATAGAAAACAGTAACATTATCTAAATAAACCAAAATGCATGAATTTTCAAATCACCAAATAAGTCATCCATGAATCTCTGAAAAGTAATAGGGGCATTACAAATACCCTGCAGCATACAAGTAGGTTCAAATAACCCATCACTAGAAATTAAGGCACATTTTTGATGGTCTTCTGGAGCCAGGTCAATTTGCCAGTAGCCACTAGCCAGGTCCTTGGCTGAGAAGAACTGTGATGCAGACAATAGTATTAATGAATCATCAATGTGAGGTAGAGGATAAGAATCTTTTTGGGTAACAGCATTAAACTGATGATAGTCCATAACCACTCTATGATCTTCATCTTTTTTTGGATGAGAAGTAGAGGGGAAGCTCATGGACTTTAAGAAGGCATTAGTATCCCCACATCGATGAGTTGAATTCCACTGTGAACTGAGCCTCCTCAACTTTATATTTACGATAAAGCCAGGCTCAAATAGGGGGAGTATCCCCAGTTTTAACATGATGCTGCACATCTTTCATTATCCCAAAACCTACAGGACCCTTGGTGAATATTTCAGCATACTCTTTAATTATAGTGTAAGTCCCAGGGAACATCCCATGGATGTTGATTAAACCATTTTTCCATTCCCAAGAAAGAAGGCACCGAAGAGGATTGCAGTACCCCTTGTTACTCAGGGCGATCTTGCTCACATAGTAGACAAGTGCTGGGTAACAGCTCTTCCACTTCAGATTCCCCCCCAGTACCCACACTCACCTCAGCAGAACTGTTACAGGGAATCAGCGTAATCTGCACTGATATTGTCAAATTGAAATCAATCAGAACTAATTCAAGTGGTAATCTGCCCAATGTTCAGATCTCAAATGGCCAGAAAGGTATGAAGACTGAGTTATCAGCCGGAATGTCTGACAGTTTCAATTTGATTAACATGCTGATTGAACAAATCACCTCCTTACCAAAGTCATCGTGGATCATCCTCAATGGGCAGGCTATAGCATTGGATGTCATCAATGAGGGTTCAAAGTCCTCTGTTGATAATTTGGGCATTGCAGCTGATGTGATGCCTCTGACCAAAAAAATGGCCCAGCAACCAAGCGCGGTTGGGTTGGGCATCCCAAACCCAAACCCAATCAAATGGACCTGCCCCTATGTGGGGTGGCCTTGAGGGATTCCCGCCGCTCTTCGGGCCAAATGCCATCATGCCAACTGTTGGAAACATAGCTGAGCCTTAGTTCAGATGTTCAAAATTGAACCAACAGTGACTCAGCCCGCTTCCAAATTTTTCAAAGTTGATCCTAGGGAACTAACCCGCCCATTCTCAAATAATTCTCCAGTTAGGTTGAAATTGAGGGTCCCAATCCTGGCTAGTCACTACCCCAATTGACCACTATTTAATAGTTGCATTGCACTGAGAAAATTGTTGGTTGATTTTCTTCTTTTCCTTTCAATAAAAAATTTTTCCTGAAAAAATCAATCAATTCTATTATTGCATTGCTCCTTCTGGCCACATCCCTGATGGCGTTTTCCTGGTGGCCTGTCAGTCTGTATACCGTATGGGCTCTACCAGTACTTATGGTCACTCTGGCCCCCTCCATCGTTGATTGGATTCAGCGAGTCATATATTTTTGGCACTATAAACTGCTATCATGAACTTCCAGCAACAGTACATGGGGATCTTGTGGCCTTACATCCACCAACTACAGGAGAGAATCCGTCTCCTTGCCTCCCCAGTTGAAATGGCCCCATATGCCAATGAACTTATTGAAACTATTTCTGTAATCCCACCCCCTGCAGCGAGGCCCTCTGGGTCGGGGGTGGGCACACTGTGGTTCATCATCATGATCATACTCACTGTTGTTCTACACCAACAATTTGTCATTTCACAATGCCTGGCTCCATATTATGTCATTTGGTCGGCAATGCCTCTGGCATTCTGGCTTGGTTTTTGGTGCTTATGCATCCTGACTGGCAGGCCAGTCTAAACTTCTTCTTCCGTTTCCATGACATAATTGACCAACCATTATTTCCAGCCACTTCTGCCTTGTTCTTCGAACTGGGCGCTGCAGTGTTTCCCTTTACCAAATGAATGTGCAATCAGTAGTTTGCTGTTTGTTGTTTGTTTGGTCTCTTTCCAATTTTGGGAAAAGTATTTACTCTACCTTGGGGAGTCTTCTTCAATCCACCCAATCTGCGCGGATTGTGGCTCCTCCCCCTTCCACTAGCCCAGAAGTAAGCTTGAGTGTCCCTTCCCAGGAGATCGCCAATCAAGTCCTTTACGCGCTTGCTGAGGTGCAAATGAGTACAGCAATTGTATTTAATAATGCTTCCGCATTATCTCATGGCCAACAAGGGCTTGCGTTGTTAGACGCTGTGGATGAGGATGCCCACCGTTGGGTTAGAGGCCTTTTGCGCTCTTCCTCACAAGCAGGAGACCCCACCCCACTGATGGCTGTCATGTCAGCTGCCCTGAAACCCCCTTTGTCACAATCAGACCACCTATTCAGACTGATCTATGCCATGGCTGAAGCCCCTAGCCTGGATATTTATTTGATTTCTACCTTCCATGAACTGGCCCCTGCGTCAGGTCTCTCTATCAATATGCTTCAGGCAGTCTTTATATCAGGCTTGGATTTGGGTTCCGCTCATCACGAGGTCTGGTCCACTGTCCAAGGATCTGTAGATCAAATATGTGCCACCGCGACCACCATTAATGCCCTTCCCCGCCATGTTACCTGTTATCAAAAGGGAAATTTTATGATTGGGTTACCCAAAGTAGACGCAGATGACACGCTTACCTCTGAACTAGTGGTAGATCTGGGTACCAATCCTGCCATAACCCCTGTGTCTGAGTTGGCTGATACAAAGTCACCTATAAATGAATCTTTTAAGGCCCAGATGGAGGAAGTCATTTCCCCACCCTCATACTCCCAATTTTTGCTCTGGCAAAAGCTTCCTCAAGCTTACCCCCAATTTGCCAGTTATTTATTCATTCATAAAAGAGTCGGTTGAATTTTCCAATAAACAAAACTTTGCTTATTTCCTATTGCCTATAAAGATCAGTGTCAGCTCACATCATGTCTCCTTCGAGGCCCTGGTGGATGCCGGAGCTGCAGGGAACTTCATGAGTGTCAAGTTGGCTCAACAATTAGAACTGTAAATGGATGTTGGCCCCTCTGTGATGGTGGCCTCATCTGCTTCCCAGACAACTTATGTCATTCACCAACTGGTACCTTTTTTCAATCCACCAGTTCAGCTTCTGCAATCATTTTTGGACATGCCAAACTGGTGTTTCCGGTGATCTTAGGTGTGGGGTGGTGACACCAACATGTTAAGATTCACTTGGAGTCAAATACATTGTTGTTTACTAATGATCATCTGGAGGGAGGATTTCCTTTGATTGACATCATTAAGAAGACACAAGGAACCAGTTCTATTACTTCCCTAGTCACTTCTGTGGGAATTTCAGCCAATTTTCCCGAGAGTTTATGTGCTATCAAAGAATCTTTGACTTGGAAAAGGCAGATCGTCTGCCTCCACACACTAGATTTGATTGTGGGTTTCAGATGACCATGGATTTGGTGAACATCAACTGTCCGTTGTATCCCCATAAAGCGGAGGAAGAAATGGCACTCAATACCTGGTGGACGATATGCTGAAAAAGGGTGGTTGTTCAAGGATTCGCCCATCAACTCCCCATCATCTTTGCCAAAAAAGCGGATGGTTCTCTCCGTCCCTGCATGGATTATGGCCACTTAAATAAAATAACGGTTTCTGATACCTACCCCTTGTCTCTGGAGCAGATGATCAGCCAGGCAATCGCCAAATCCCGTGTGTTCTCCAAGCAGGATCTGGTGAACGCCTTCAACCAAATTTGGGTAATGAAAGGGCAGGAATGGTTAACAGCGATCCAGATGAAGCGCGCCATTTTCCAATTCTGTGTGATGCCCTTTGGGCTGAAGAATGCTCCCGCAACATTTCAATGTATGATTGACAATGTACTGTGTGACCTCCGGTTTACCTGTGCAGTTGCATACATTGATGATATCCTGGTTCACTCCCCGACTCCCAAACAACATGCTACTGAATTGGAAGCAGTGGTGGCCGCCTTGCACAAGGCAGGCTTGTTCATCAAGCCTTCCAAGTGCGAGTTTTATAAGGAGGAGGTTACCTTCCTCAGGAACCTCATTCTCAAAGATGGTTATGCAATCCCTCCCAACAAGTTAGATGCAATCTGAGAATGGCCAACCCTGACTACACAGAAACAACTTTGGAGTTTCTTGGGAACCATCATTTTCCTAAAAATTTTCCCCCGGCACTTTCCCAGCTGGCTGCACCGCTACACCCCCCTTACAGGAAAAAGTACCATTTTGCTAGATGCCCAAATACCAGTAGGCATTCAAATTGATCAAAGAGGTGTTCATGTCTCTGCCCATCTTGAAGCATACCAATCCCACTAAGCTATATATTGTTGCATGTGACGCCTCGTCAGTAACAGTGGAAGCGGTTTTGCTTCAGGAGCATGATGGTTTAGAACACCCGGTCACTTACTTTTCCCAGAAGTTCATAGCCATAGATCAGTCTTGGGCCATATACAACAAGGAATTGGCAGCTGTTTCATGATCATTAACTCATTGGCGGTATCTGTTGCATGGTGCTCAACATGAACTTAAGGTCCGCACGGATCACTAGGCCCTTTTGTATTTTTACAAATCCCAAAAATTGGCGCATTGCAAGCCTGAAACTATCAGGACCTGTGCAGTTTTAACGTTAAATACGAATTTGTAAAGGGTGCGGTCAATGTACTTCCCAATTTTCTAAGCTGCAGTCCCCGCCCACTGTTCCTCGGACCCAGAGGAAGTGGATCTTGTTACCATGATTCCTGCTGCCCAAATCCTGTCAATCATTCCCCCCATCGTTTAATCCATCGCTTTGGCTCCCAATGCCCCACTAATGGCTCTGGTTTTAGCCAGTCAAATGGCCTGCCCTGAGGGCGTGGAGTTGGTCAAGCAGTTGGCTAACCCAAGTCACAAACACTCCCTATACTCCTAAGAGGAGGGACTCATTTACTTTTGGTCTCGCATCTGGGTTCCCCTTCCTTCCAATCAGAGGTATTCCATGCACATCACAATCCCCCAACGGTCTGACATCCTGGTAACAAAAAATGCATTGATCTGAATAAGCGAACCTTTAACTGGGCAGGACTGACTAAAGAGGTCCTGGCTTGGATCGCCAATTGTGTTATTTGCACCAGGGCTAAGTAAGATTGCTCTGGTAAAAACGGCCTCCTGCACCCCTTACAGCAGGCGGAGGGCCCATGGACATCAGTGTCTGTGGATTTTATTGTCAAACTCCCCTATTCTAACAGGTTCACAGCGGTGATGGTAGTGGTGGATCATTTCACAAAATTTTCCCTTTTCATACTTGTACTTCCACAATTACATCAGTAGAAACTGCCCGCCTTTTTGTATGCCATGTGTTTTTGATGTTTGGTCTCCCCCAGGAGATCATCAGTGACCATGGCTCACGGTTCACCGCGCAGTTTTGGAGTGAACTCTTATTGATCCTGAAAATATGTCCCTGTTGCTCCACAGCATATCATCCCCAGTCTGATGGACAAACTGAGCAGGTCAATCAAGTCCTTGAATAGTACCTGCATTGCTATGCTGCAGCCACGCAGGACACTTGAGCCAATGACTTTCCTCTCACTCAATTCACTTTCAATATTGGGACTCACGCGTCCACAGGGTTTTCCCCCTATGAAGCAACGTTGGGTTATAATCCATCGTTTTTGGTCAGGCCGTGCTTGAGGCCTGAGGTTCAAGCTGCTGCAGACCACGCTGCCCATATCAGACTGACTCAAGCCTTAGTGCGGGAACACCTCACCAAAGCCATAGACAACTACAAGTGGTTCGCGGATCTTAAGCATCATCTAAGCCACAATTTTATGGTGGGCTCCTATGTCATGCTCGATACCCTTCACTTAAGAATTCAGGCCCCTTCCCTAAATTCGCTAGTAAACGCTTAGAACCCCATTTGGTGGAGAAGGTATTGGGAAATGGGGCGTTCTGACTGAAGCTCCCTGCGCATTGGAAGCAGCATCCTGTTTTCCATGTTTCCCAGCTGTCACCCTTCAAGGGCGTAATTTCCATGGAACCAGAACTGATCATCATTGAAAATGGGAAAGAGGCCGAGGTAGAGGCTATCCTGGCATCCCAGAAATCCTGACATTCCATTCAATATCTCGTGGCCTGGAAAGGGTATCCGACCTACAAAAACAGTTGGGTCAAGGTGCGCAATTGCACAAATTGCATGGACCTGGTTGAAGCGTTCCACATATCCCACCCCAAAGCTCCCCGCCCCCCAAAAAGGTCATGACGATTATGGCAATCAAGTTACCCAAGGCGCACAAGAATGTGGCACTTGTGCAGTTTCCCTGTGGCAGGGCCCTTCCTTTGGAAAAAGGAAAGGGTAATGTAAGTCCCAGGGAACATCCCCTGGGTGTTGATCAGGCCATTTTTCTGTTCCCAAGCAAGAAGGCACTGAAGAGGATGGCGGTACCCCTTGTTACTCAGGGCGATCTCACTCACGTAGTAGATGAGCGCTGGGTAACAGCTCACCGGCTTCAGATTCCACCCCCAGTACCCACACTCACCTCAGCAGAACTATTATGGGGAATCAGCGAAATCTGCACTGAGATTGTCAAATTGAAATCAATTGGAACTAATTCGAGCGACAATCTGCCCAATGTTTGGATCTCAAATGGCTGGAAAGGTATGAAGACTGAGTTATCAGCTGGAATACCTGACAGTTTCAATTTGATTAACATGCTGATTGAACAAATCACCTCCCTACCAAAGTCATCGTGGATTATCCTCAATGGGCAGGCTATAGCATCAGATGTCATCAATGAGGGTTTAAAGTCCTCTGTTGACAATTCAGGTGTTGCAGCTGATGTGATGCCACTGACCAAACAAATGGCCCAGTGACTAAGCGCGGTCAGGTTGGGAACCCAAACCCAACCAAATGGACCTGCCCCTATGTGGGGTGGCCTTGGGGGATTACCGCCACTTGTCAGGCCAAACGCTGTCATGCCAACTGTTGGAAACATAGCTGAGCCTCGGTTCAGACGTTTGAGGTCAAACTGACAATGACTCGGCCCACTGCCAAATTTTTTGATGTCAGTTCCTAGGGAACTAACCCGCCCATTCCCAGATAATTCGCTGGTTAGGTCAAAATTGAAGTCCTGATCCCAGCTTGTTACTACCAATTGACCACTATTTAGTCAGTTGCATTGCACTGGAAAAATTGTTGGTTGATTTTCTTCCTTTCCTTTGAATAAAAAATTTTGCCTGAAAAAATCAATCAATTCTATTATTGTATTGCTCCTTTTGGACGCATCCCTGATGGCATTTTCCTGGTGGCCTGTCAGTCCGTATACTGGATGGGCTCTACCAGTACTTATGGTCACTATGGCCCCCTCCGTCTTTTCTTGGATTCAGCGAGTCATATATTTTTGGCAATATAACCTGCTATCATGAACTTCCAGTAACAGTACATGGGGATCTTGTGGCCTTACATCCACCAACTAAAGGAGAGAATCCATCTCCTTTCATCCCCAGTTGAAATAGCCCCATATGATGATGAAATTATTGAAACTATTTCTGTAATCCCACCCCCTGCAGCAAGGCCCTCTGGGTTGGTGGTGGGCACACTGTGGTTTGTCATCGGGATCATACTCACTGTTGTTCTACACCAACAATTCTTTGTTTCACAATTCCCAGCTCCATATAACGTCATTTGGTCAGCAATGCCTCTGGCATTCTGGCTTTCTTTTGGGTGCTTACGCATCCTGACTGGCAGGCTGGTCTAAAATTCTTCTTCCATTTCCATGACATAGAACCTCAGCTTTATGCTGTTGTTCTGGAGCAAGTGAATCTCCAAATTTGACGTCAGCTCTAGCAATGATATGTGGTTCTTCCACCCAAAATCACATAGATCCCCAAATCCCAGATAGGAAAAATTTTATTTGCAGGAGTAGGCCGTACATAAGCTATAAGGTTACTTCAATTCAATTGCATAGGTCAAGAGGTGAGATTATCTAGTAAGACTAGAACGTTCCATTATAAGCGGGATCAAGAATACTGGGGCAGCCTAAGGCCTCCAAATGAAAGAGATTACTGTTACTGGAGATCTTTAATACATGATCAGCTGGCACAAATACTTGTACTCCAGTATCAAATTAACAAGAGCTTTTGGATGAATAGTAATCAAATCGTTAAAGTATAAAGGCATTCCTTCAGAGGCACAAGCTGAAGGAGGCGGAAGAATAGTCCTAGTTCTCAAATTTTTATAAGACTAGAAATAGAAGTAGTATATTCCAATAAGAAAACGTTTCATTTGAGATTGCCTTTGCTATTGGGGACATTTTTTGAAATTAAAAGTATTTGGTATCCAATTGAAAACAAGTAATTGTCCTTAAGACTAATTAACGCATTAAAACTAGTGAAAAATTTGGTTCCCAAAAGCAAGTCATAGCAGTTATTGTCCAACACTACTGTAGGGGATAAAAAAAACAACTTTTTTAAAAATCTTGGAAGGGAAGAATAAGCCACTATGGATTTAGTGTATGATGGACCAGCAGTTCCATAGCCTTGAGAATGATTTAGGTCCAGCGCCACTTTGTTTTTATTAAGCCTGTATGAGATCACATTTATGGGCGATCCTGTATTGATGATAGCTAAAAACTTTATTTTGTTTACTATGACTTACACCTGAGTCACATCAGTGCCAAAGTGTGAGATTGAAAATACTGAAGGACTAAATGGTCAAATTGAATTATAAGATGAAATGGAAACATAGGAAAAAATATTATATTTGTTGGCTAAATCATCAGGGATATTAAGTTTACCTGGAGCAGATACCACATATCAGTCTTTAGGAGTGTTAAAAGATTGCGATTGAGGCACAGGAGGCAGGTCAGCACAGGGATCCTCATGCCCTATGATGACTCCTCTTTTTTTGACTCTTCCGCTTGTTTCTTCCAACATTGAGTTTCCATATGACCCAATAGACCGCAATAGCTGCATGGCTCCTTCTTCAGTTTAGGTTTGGATCTAGGCGGCATCACATGGATATAGGAATGAGGTTTACTAGCAGAGTTCAGGTGCACCACACCATTAAGATCTCCATCAACGCCTCTTTGATGCTGATAATAGTTCTAAAATTTATTTTAAGAGATTTTAAATGTAGTAATAAATGAGTATGATAAGCAAATGCACTCATCACAGCCAAAATGGCATCATCTACTGTAATATGATTACAAGTAGTGAGAGTCTGGGCCTCATGATAAAATCTCTTAGCGAAATCTTGGATTGACTCACCTTGTTTGATTTGGATGCTCATAAAGGCTTGCTTTTGATTTGATAGAATTTTATCATTCCCAAATTCATTAATAAAGGCGGTTTCACATGAGCCCACATATTGCAAACTTTAAGGTGAGGAACCTTTAACTTAGGCGAACTGGCTTATAAAAGAAGTAATATGCCAAAACCTTCTGTTAATACATCACCCCGTCCATTGCTCGCTCATAGAAAAATAGAAAAGAATGAATATTATTTTCACCCAGCTCAAAATTATCCTTAGAAGCAGGTTTGAAAATGGTGTGTTCATTGCTCAAGACATTGACGTCCAATATCATGCCCAAATCAGCTTTAGAGGGTTCAGACTCAGATATATGGGCTTGAGTAGAATGTTCAAAGTGTTGTCTTAAATGGTTGAGGCCATCCTGTAAATTTTGAGCCTATTGTGTAAGATGGTCATTTACAGGCGATTTATTTATGTTAAAAATTGCAGCGAGCATCTTTTCTTGCTTATTTTTGAGTACTCCATATTTAGCAGTTAATCGATCAATAGAAGCTGTTAACAGTGCAAACTGAGTTTCTTGCGTAGTTTGGTTAGCATCGCATAGATGATGAGCATTATCAATGCCATCCAATAAGTTGGTTAGAGAATAGTCTGGGTCAGTCAGAAGGCCTTCTAGAGATAAGAAACATCCTTGAGCTATAGATCAGATTTGGGTTTCTAACACCTGCACTCTTGATACTAGTGGACTTAAAGGTTCAGAATCATGAACTGAAAGCGTTGAGCTGGGGGGACCAGGAGGTCCAGGGAGTCCTTGCAAACCATTGCAACCTGCAAACCCAAGTGGGCTTGTTGACCCACAGGGCCTTGAAAATCTCATTCACCTGGGGCCCTGGGGTCACTGAAGGAGAACTAGGTGGTCCCGGAGGTCCAGGAGGACCAACAAAACTGGGTCTACATTCTCAAATAGTATCCACAATTCAGACAAGTTGTTGAGTAGCCCATCAAGTTCAACAAAGCGTTCCTCACGTTGAGCCCGCAATTGTCCCAGTTTTTAGTAATCTCATCTTCAATGGCATGATTTGGCGCTGAATAGGATTAGCAACATCACTAACCTGTGAAGATAATTCTTAGCCGATGTAAACCACAACTCCATTGTCTTGTGCACACCAGATTGTTATGTAAATCATTGATTTCCCTTCATTATTAAGTACGGCTTCCCAATTATCATGACCAAAAGTAGAAGCCAACTCATAGAAAGAGGATAGCTGAGATTGAAATTGTTGTTCCAGGGTCAACTGGCGTTGAATTTCAAGAAGATTTAGCCCCAAAATCTGGAGTATATGATGAATGGCGGGATGTATGTACTGTCGGAGGTACTGCTCTGTTATAGCCAAACTAACTTTGTTTTGCTGTAAAATCGCTCTGTCATATAAGTCCATCATATTAGTTGCCACCTTAGATTCTCAGTCTTGGTTAGGATGAGCACCGGTCTGAATAGCCCCCTTATTAAACCCTTGACCGTTTTTTCCACATCTGCAGATTAAAATTGATAATTATCTTGGTCAGGGCCCTCAATAGCTAAGTCCATAGAAACTCAAAATTGAAGATTACTGATATTAGAAGAAAGCATCTCCTGCCTGTTGGAGTGTACCCATTGGGTGATACTCATTGATTCCTCAGAAGAGGGGCTTTCTTAGCTAGATGTTTTCATAATTGTAAAAGTATTTTTTCACAAGGTAGCCTCAGAAGCAGACCTGGCAGAGAGCACCAGTATTGGAATTTTGATAGAAATTGCGATATTCAGGTGCTATGAAGGCTATAAAAATATTAGTTTCGTGGCTCTAGTGACGATAGAAACAAGGCAACGAAGTTATTAGTTCCATTGTGATATTAGATTCCAATCGGAAATACAAAACTCTGTTATGACTAGACCAAAATTGAGCTACATGAGACAAAAATAGTGGTACTTTATTAGTTAGAGATAAGGGATAATTATAGGGGTAGATTTGGTAGTTCTTTGTGAGGATTTTAAGCTTCAACCGAGGTAAGATCTTTCCTAATAGATGAAAATAAATGATTATTATTACTCTATTTGTGATGGTCAGATCTGATAAGGTTCTTATTAGATGATATTGACCTTCTTGTGTAGGGCTTAGCCCCTTTGGCTTGCTTAGCACCTTCAGATTTCTAACCTTATATTTTAGAGGAGCCCAATAACTCTGAAGGGTTGACCATCAGACTAAAGAGAATTATATCTCCGATGGAGTTTTTATGATCTTATTAGACTGAGACACCAAATCTCGATCTTAATTATACTTGGTCATCGCAGTTGTATCTCCAACAACTACCAAAAATCCAAAGTTGAAGAGTTACATATGTAGACGGAGCTCAAACAGCTTCTAGCGCTGGGTTATTGGTGTCATCCCAAAGCCCTTATTCATCCCCTCTTCTACTCATTAAGAAGAAAAATGGAGGTCATCGGGTAGTGATGGACTAATGTAAGCTGAAAACCCTCACCACGAAGGAAAGCTACCCTATTCCTCATATTGATGACGCTCTGGCCAAACTATCTGGGTCCAAGTTCTTTTCTGCTATGGACTTGGCTAATGGGTATCTGGCAGATGAACCTTTCTCCCCAGGATCAGAAGAAGTGCGCCCTCATCTGTAGTGAGGGCCTATTTCAACCCACTTGGTTAACCAAGGGTTGTGCTATGCGCCAGCCACATTTCAGCGGGCAATGGATCATATTCTCCAGGCTCTCAAGCTGAGCTGTGTGATTGTCTATCTCGATGACATCACAGTTTTCTCCAATACCTTCAAAGAGCACCTTACACCTAAAAGAAGTGTTTCAACGGTTGTGGGAATCTAGCCTCAAGTTGAAGCCCTTCAAATGTACCTTCTTCCAGAAGAAAGAGAATTTACTTGGACACGCTATCTATCAAGATGGGATTCAACCCCTCCAAGACAAGGTTGAAGCGATATCCAAAATGCCTGCGCCCAAAACCCTTCACAACATACAGGTATTCTTGGGCATGAAGAGGCATTACCATCAATTCATTTCCAAGTTCGCCCATCTCAGTGAGCCATTCGTACGTCTCTTAGCTAAAACATTACATTACATTGGGGTACTAAAAAAATCCGTGTTTGAGACCCTGAAGGAGTTATTGCAACAACGGCCAATCCTCCATCACCCTGACTATGGAAAGCCCTTCATGTTGTTCACAGATACATCTGACTATGCCGTTGGAGCTATCTTAGCTCAAATAAATGAGAATGGGGTTGATTACTTCATGTCCTACTTCAGCAAAGTGCTCTCAAAAGGTGAACGTGACTAAAGCGTCATTGAGAAAGAGTCCAGGCTGTTTTGCTCACTGTAAAGCACTATAGCCCCTTCTTAAATGGGATGTCGTTAAAGGGGTTTTTGATCACTTCTCCTTGAAGTGGTTGCAGAATACAAAGGACCCCACTTGGTGGCTGGCTCTCTAGGCTCTGAAGCTCCAGCACTACAACATGCCCATTGATCACCGGGCAGGAACTCGCCATATTGATGCAGATGGGTTGACACGGCTGCCTGTTCTTCACTTATACAATAGTGAAGCTGAGAGGTTACATGATCTCCTCATGACTCCAGATGCATGGATGATGAAGAAAAACTCGTACAGAAGATGCTAGCTTAGCACTCCTGCAACACCAAGGTGGAAAGTGAGAAGTTTTGTAAGAAAGTAGTAGTACGTTGGTTGCCCTATCTACGGCCATCAGAGAGAGTACCTGTGATCCTGGAGTCTCACACTATCATGGGACATGGTGGAGTCTGAATAACCTATCAGTGGGTTAAAGAGCGGTATTATTGGGAGGGCATTATGGAGACCATAGCTGAAGTCCTGGATGCCTGTCTGATCTGTAAAAAAACAATCCAGATTAACGACCTGGTATCAGTACCAACTTACGACGCCAAACAACACTGTCACACCATAAGTTTAGATGTGTTAGGTCCTCTCCCTCAGACTATTGGGGGCAATCGTTACATCTTGGTTTTAATTGACCATTTTACCAGATGGGTTAAAGCTGTTGCTTTCCCAGATCAGACTGCCAAATCCACTGCTACCTTCTTATTTCACAACGTCTCCTGCAGCATGTCTGCCCCCAATTCCTCCTTTGTGACAATAGAAAAACTTTACCTCCTAGGGTTAAAGCTTCTCACCAAATCCTTGGAAACACAACAACTCTTCTCAGTCCCCTACAATTAATCCACAAAGGGTCCATAAAAAGAGTTAAAGGAACCCTGGTCTCTATACTTCACAAAATTGCCAAACCAAACCCTCTGTAATGGGATCACTACCTACACAGAGCGCTCATGGCCTAACAAAATTAGTTACTATCTTATCCTCAAAATGTCCCCTTTCCGTGTGTTGAATGGGTGAGAACCAGGGGTGCCGGCTTTACTAGCAAAAGTTATTATCTCTGACAGGACTGACCTGGAAAAAGCCATGAAAAAGTTAGCCCAGAAAAGCATACAACTCCAAGCAGAGGCTATGACTAACTTGGCTTATACTGTCACTAAAGAAGGTTAATCCGCTAATGAGAGCTAAACCCTTCTTCCTTTCAAGTATCAGACTTGGTACTGTATTATCACAAAAATAGTACCCCTAGGAGTGAGAAACTTGGGTCTATTTGGTAGAACCTTTTGTAATTACATATAAGCGAGGAGATGAATACTTCATTAAATCACCTGCTTCTAAAGTTACCATCAACTGGGTGATGACTAGTTCTTAAGCCTTTATTCACCCCCTACCACTCTTGAGGGGGGTAATATCAGACAAATTACAAGTCCAATATTATAAGAAGAGCGTTTTGGGGTGAAACAAAGATATTATTGGCAAAAAGTCCCGGCAAATTCTTGGTGGAACCTTTCAAATTGGGGTAATACTTTATATCATACTTCTCAGGCAAATAGCACAAGTTAGGTACTCATATTGCCCCAACTATTTGGTGGAACTGGGAAGTCTGTCTGAGGTTCCTCCCTGTCCCACTTCCAGTTTACTTAAAACACCTAAGAGGAGATCATCCCCTTTATAGGGTTGGAGGGGGTCCCACAAGGTGCAAAACTTTCCCACCTATTGATTGGGCTAAATATATTAAATATATACCTAACGGACTTGTTCTACTAAATATCAACTTTCCATCAGCCATTCCATTGAAGTGAGTTGAGAATCAAGAGTTCTGATAGGTTGAAACCCCATATTCCCAATCTAGATGCTTATAAATTATAATGAATTTCTCAGCCCTCGCACTTTGAGCTTCAGATAGCTTAGTTACTAAGCTGTGACATATTATCAGGTTCTTTTTGACCCTATCGTTGCAAATAATAAAAAACCTAATATTTAAGTTTAATAAAAAATTATTAACCTAAGGATAAGTGATCTGCCTTATCCCCTGAATCAAATATTCCGCCACTAGAGAATACAACTTCTCCTATGGGAATATTGTTAGAATTTAGGTGCAAAACGCAGCAGTGAGCCTAACAAAAAAGCTAAAATCAACATCTTTCTCCTTAGTGTCAATTATAGAGTTAATAACAATTAGATCAAATTTGAATGGTTTAATGATATACACATAAGGGAAAATATGTACACCAATATCATAAGTCCTGGGCGTACATGCAAAGGGTAGTAACCCCACCAATATGCCATTCCCCAAGGACATCAAATGCTCCCAGAACGAGCTCCTGATGAACCATGTGTTGGGATTTTTGCCCATATTCCAAGCCTGCTAGATTACCTGGTATCGCTAGGGGAAAATTCCCTAAGGCAAAATAAATTGGAAATCTGTTGGCTTGAGTTTTGGAGGAACTACGTTCATGGGATTTTGACATATTTGCCTGCTCATATCCATCAGGGATCAATCCAGATGAATACTTAAGATCTCATTGGGCGGAGTTGCCAACAAAATAGGGGCATCTGATAGTGAATAACTATCAGGTGTACCAATTGGGATTGGTCAGGTTTCATCACCTACTGATTGGGAATGAATAGCAAATTGCAAGGTGAGTGATGCCGCCTGTAACTAGTGAATTTATTGGTTAGTGCGTGACCTGCCTTAATGGGTAATAAGTCCCATTACCTAAGCAGGTCGCTAGCCAAATATGGTTGGTTTGCTTGGATCGAGAGGAAAACATTAGGGACACGTTTTCCAACTCATTCCATTTTGGGTCTCAAGGATGTCCAATGATGGAAACTTAGCCAGGATGGGGAAGACCATCGCTGCTGAGACGAGGATGGGTGATTCAACAGCAACGGCTGCCATTTCATTGAAGAGGTGTCAACCAAGGGTTAGACAGCCGAATTCCCCACTATATATTCCCTAGGGTTCACTATAAAAAGAGACAGATAGTCAGATAACAGATAGTTAGCTAGATAATTAAGGAATATCTGTTCAAAATATAGTTTAAAGAGTAAAATATCATCAGCTTCCATTGTGCTATTCTGTCTCAAGGATATTAATGCTGTGTGCATTAATTGGAATACTCTTGGAGAAAAAAGTAAAGATCCAAGCGGGGATCTAGAGAAGAAGGAGTAACAATTGAGGATAGATGCTGACTGTGTGTTAGACCAAAGATACTGTCACCAGGGTATCTCAGTGAAGATTTGGTGGACAAGAGTATGGGAACAAATCCCTATGAGTGCAACATTACAATTATTTAATTGGGAATACTAGCCAAGTGTTGTGCTAAAACATAATAATTCATACGCAATTATGGATAATAGTTTCCATACTATTATCAATTAAAAATTATTCTACTATACAATGTGGCAAATTGCACAAGGAAACCTAACATGTGCAGTAAAAAGGTTACTGGAGTTGCTTGCTGATAACAACTAAAGTGAATTTTTACAAGTTAGTGCTCACTACAGGGGTAGTTGGGTTGAAGAATCTATAAGAATGTCGTACAAAGATGAGCTATGCAAACTGTGGACTGAGTGGCCACTGTAAACCAGACTGGTCTAAACTCAGCGGACCATTGGGAGTTCTCAGTTTTGGAAGAATGAGTCCCAAGGTGGAGGAAGGAATAGAGAATGTAGCAAGCTTTGGGAACGAGTTACTTGGGAAAATAACTTCGTTGAATAAGAAAGAAGGGGACCTTGTTTGAGAGGTTTTATACCTGAAAATGGAGCAAGAAGCAGATCGCATTCATTTAAGAAATTTCAGAGCAGATATAGAAAGATTAATCAAACAAGTGGAGGAACTTAAAGCTCATAAATGTGCATGTGAGCCCAATATGGCAAGCGATGCTGAAGAAAGAAGTCCTCACATGATACTTGGGAAGTCAAATACCCCAAGGAACATGCCACCCGCTCTTGCTGCCATTTTTGGAAATGATGCCCAAAGTCACTCCTTAAGTTAGCCAAGTGGCTGAACTGAGAGAATCATCCAGAAATAACTCGGACTAATTTAGGGCAATGCTGAAATTTCCAACGTTCTGTTAAGATAATGCCTCAGCGTTTTTCTGACTGTTTGGCATGACCATGAATGGCTATGGGGATCGTCAAAAGGCGTTTACAGTCATGAATTGCCTAGACACTGACTGTCAAAACTTAATGTTACCTCACCTGGAGGGGGGGCAGCTGGTCATATGCTGAGGCAAAGGCGGCCATCATGAAAGAGTTCAGGAGTCCAACATGCATTTTGAAGCGCAAGCAGTAATTTATGGGAATCCATTTCCATAAAGATGAGTCTCTATCTAGCTTCACAGATCAGTTTTACCAATGTTGGGATTTTAACCAGATGAATCCTTCCGATGATATCTGAATTAGGAGATTTGGTTAGTCGGCATAATTGCCAGCTAATCGCCTAGTTTGATACTATTTAATGTTATATATTTGATCAAGTTTAGGTTTGACGGAAGCTGCATTTGCCACCAAAATGCCATCCGAAGGTTGTTGTGGGAGTTTCCAGCAGAAAGCTGATGAATCCATTACAATTCGTTTGGTATGGTTCTGTCATCTAATTTGGAGCACCAGTGACTCATGCTGAGGATGCTCAAATTCCTATTTATTTATGAGTTTATATACAATTGACCATCGACTTAAGCTGAGGATGGATTGACCTAATTTGATAATTGGTGATCAGAGGAGCGGATCTAAGAGGGAATCGCTATGAAGTATGAATGAAGGGTTTACGATCTGATAGAGGTTTTGGAATCAAGAGGCCAATGGGTTTTCCAGCAGATGATTGGCCAAAGAGCACTTGGGCGCAGTAGCCCTGAAAGTAGTATAAATAGTCGTTCATTACCTCTAAATAAACATCTCTCAAATGCCATCTTTCCTATTTGTTTGAAGTAGCTTTGTGCAACTAGAGTGGGAAAGGTGGTATAGGAGATCCCCAAAGGCGTGGGTGATCACGCCTGGAGTGGCTGGCGCTGCCAGCTCCCATACCTCCTCCGTATGAGTAACCAGTGGAAACCTGGTCAGCTGGCTACCAGTGGTGAGCTGCATAGCCACCAACCCTAGCGGGGTGCAGCGCGGGAGGTGCCATAGCCACCCAAGAAGGGGGATGAACTCGCCAGGTCATGCCCAGATGGGTTGGTGAAGGGTCGCGAGGGTGGAGCACCGCAGAAGTGCCTGAGCCGCCCAAGAAAGGAATAGGACTTTCTGGGGCACACGCCAAGGACTCCTGGGGCTAAAGGCAAAGCCATTGGAGGTTAGTTGGTAGGTTGGACGCAGCACTTATAGGGGTTGGTACGCCAATGAAGGCGAAATAGCAAAGGGCCACCAGTCTTCATACTGGTTGGCCTGGCACACTAGCGGAGCCAAAGGTCAATTTCGCGACAGCCAGAAGTCACAGATACTGGTCAGAGCGAAAGTATTGGATGACTTTGATGCTAGAATCGCCTTGCAAGTGGCCCTTCAGCTCTATCATGATCTGCATCGCATGATGTCTTTCATGTTTGCGATGGAAACAACTGCCTCACAAATGGTAGATAACTTGAAGATTTTCGAGAGCGACATTTAATGCCCCAAATAGAAGCTTCAAATCCAATTTGGTACAAAAGCCGAATACCACGAAGGGAAACAAAGGAGCTAAAGAGATGAGCAATCAAACCGTGCTGGGAAATAAGCCTGAAGAATTCAGATGGTTAAACAAGAAGGAAAAGGTCTACTACCAATGTGGCAGGAAAGGACATTTTGCCGTGCACTGTAAGAAGCTGAAGGATCAGATCAACGTGGTCCAGGCCAAAGAGTCAGCATCCACCAAGGAATTGGGAAAAGGGCCCACAGCCTAGATGGGGAACAGTCTAGTGCTGTGGAGAAGCCTGTTCCTCCTGACATTATGAATGAAGAAATTGATATCAACGATATGTTTGTAGATGATGAGCAGGATCAGCTGTATCAAGTGGTCAATATGGATATAAATGCCATGACCAGAGCTGGGGCAAAGAGAATCAACCCAGAGATAATCAAGGAAGTTGCCTGGCTGTACACCCGACAACTGGTGGACAAGATTTGAACTGCCAAGAATCCTGGAAGAATTATCTGATGTCTATTTAGATGAGGCTGATTTGTCTATCCCCCTCATCATGATAAAGGAATTGTTTCCTGATTTATTGGCGCATATTTTCACACCCTAAATTTGGTTAATAATGCCGCTATTCACTCAGTAAACACTATATTACAATACTATGAGTGTACATATATAGACATACAAGTGAATTAAGTATGGGTGAGGGCGATTGTCAACAGCGGAGCGCCCATCAATATTGTCTCAATCAAACTAGTAAAAAGGATGAAGATCTTGCCAGACTTGGAACATAAGAAAGAATATGGGACAGCTGAGCCAAACACCACTGTTTCCTGTGGAGTATATAATGCGTTGCTACTACAATTTGGGTCATTGGTGGTATTTGCACCAGCAATAGTTTTGGCGAACCAAAACTATGCCAGAATGATTGGAATGGAGTTTCTATGAAATTATGGAGTCAAATGTAGCTTTGAGGATAATACGTTGACCATATTGGGTCAGACGTTATCATTGGTATATCATAAGGACGGTGAAGCTCCGCTAAATTGGAGAAACAACATAATCAATCTAATATAAAATGACGGCATTATTCCAATTTGGTACCAAGTAGTTGGTAGAAAGTGACGTGAAATGCCAGCGGTAATCCTAGAGAACCGGGGAATTCCATTGAGGATCAAGAATGAGAGGATCATACCTCCAGGATCGCAGATGATAGTTGACATGGGGTTGACATTGGAGATTCCTGAGCTGTTGTATGGGGAGGTTAGAATCCCCCGGAAGAAGTCCAGAGTGGAGCCATGGGTGGCTCCCAGGATGATAATGCTGGGCCATGGAGAAATTCGAGTTCTCTTGGCGATTTTGAGTGAAAAACTGATGAAGATTAAGAGGAATCAGATCATTGCATTTGTTCATCTGATCCAGATGGCTGAATTGAGAAGATTCCACAATTTTGGGACTCTTGACAAAATGGGATTATTGGCTGGGGTAGCTGAAATTATCAACCTATTGGTTTATTGAGAGCAGCTCGCTGATCTGTCAGAAGGCCAGCAAGAGAAGGTGCTCAAACTATTTGAAAAGTATCAGGAAGTGTTTGCTCAGGACAGCCACAATTTGGGATGCACATGAGCTGTGATCCACAAGGTCAACACCAGGGAAAATTTGCGATCAGGATGAGACTAAATTTGACAATTGAAAGCCACAAAAGTGGTAGTGGGGGATGAAATCAGCAAACTAGTGAAGCATGGGCTTCTAGTTACATCGTCAAGTCCCTGGGTGAGTCCAATTCTGTTCGTGAAAAAAAGGATGGATCCAACTGGGTGGTGATTGACACCAAAGGCTGAGTAAAATTACAAAGAAGGATTTGTATCCCTTACTGAGGATCAATGATGCACTAGATTTTTTAGGAGAAGCAAAGTACTTCTCCGTGATGGATCTAATCTCTGGATATTGGAAGATTGACTTGCCGTAGGAAGACAAGGAAAAATGCGCGATTATTACCATGCAGGGGCTAACCACCCGACCAGGATGCCCCAGGGTCTATGCAATGCGCCTGATACGTTTCAGAGGGCCATGGATGCGATATTAAGCGACTTGAAGTTGTCATGCGTCCTGGCATATCTGGATGATATAAACATGTTCAGTAAGACGTTTACTGATCACATACACCACTTAGAAGAAGTATTCAAGTGACTTTCCGCAGCTAACCTGAAGATCAAGCCAAGGAAGTGCCACTTCTTTAAATAAGAGTTATAATATATGGGATTTGTAATAAACTCTAGTGGTTTGCAGCCACAAACCCAGAAGGTAGCAGCTATAGAACTTATGGCTGTACTGAAGAGTGTCCAAGACATCCAAGTGTTCCTTGGGATGATCGGATACTATAGAAGATTTATTCAGGACTTCACCCAAATAGCCAAGCCATTATTCCACTTATTAAAGGACCTGAAAAAAGGGTTCATATGGAATGAAGAGGCCCAGGAATCCTTCAATGAGTTACGCTGGTATTCAATAGATTTTGCCAATTCTGAAATATCCGAATTTTGATTGGGAGTTTATTATTCAAACTATAGCTTCATCAATGGCAATTGGCGCCATGCTGAGCCAAGTAGATGAACTTGGGGATGAACATCCGGTGGCATATGTGAGCTGGACACTCAGCCGCTGAGAAGAACTACACTGTGACTGAGCATGAATGCATTGCATTCATTTACACATGCAAGCAGTTTTGGGTGTACATCCATGGAACGCACTTTAAGGTGGTAATGGACCGCTCTTCGCTGCATTGGCTGCACAATTTGAGAGAGCCAGAAGGATGACTGGTCCAATGGGCACTTAAGCTCCTGGCTTATGATTATGAGATTGTCCACCGCGGGGGGGCTTCTCACCATAATGTGGATGGCATATTGCGGTTACCAATGGTCCAGATGGTATATCCGCAGGCAGATGAGCTATTCCAGAGAATGGTCAATGGAAAAATCAGGGACAAGCCCCAAGAAATCCAAGGTGCACTTTGGAAAGTGATGGAAAACACTGAGACCATGGACGGACAAGTATTTAAGATGATCAATGGGAAGCAGTTATTTTTTATCAAAACCATTGGAAAGAGCAGTGACAGTGCATGCAGCTCACAAGGTTGTTGGGCATGGAGGCCTGAGGAAAACAACCAACCATATTTGCCATTACTATTACTGGGAATCTATCAACTATGATGTCACAGATTATCTAGCCTGTTGTGTGGAGTGCCAGCTGCACAAACCACATAAGAATACAACTGGATAATGACTGGTCCGCCCTGGATTTGCCTGGCACATGGTGTCTATCGTTGTGATGGGAACGCTGATGATGAGCACAGGGGGAGTCAAGTACATTTTAGTTGCCATTGACCATCTGACAAGATGGTCGATATGAGGGACCTAACAAATGTAGACGCTACCAGTATCACGAGGTTTATCCTGGATCAAGTAGTATACCAGCATGGATTTCCGCACGTCCTGCTTAGTGACAATGGGACCAACTCCACATCTCATGTGATCCTGAGATGAGATAATGGGGATCAGAGGAGTTGTGTCAGTACCTTATTGGCCGGAGACAAATGGACTGGTAGAACAGGTTATGGAACGCTGTCCATGACGCTGAGGAAGCTAGTCACAGGGAGAACTTCCGCGTGGGGAACATACCTGAGTTCAGTGACGTTTGCCTACAACATTAGTCATCATACAGCAACCGGGAAAGATGACATTTGGGTTGTTATATGGGAGAAAGGCCACATTGCCGCTGATTTTATATTCAGTGATGGAACCTACGTCGGGGATGAGTACTAAGCAATATTTGAACTGACTGACAAATGTCCTGATCAATATGCAATTGCAAGCATTTGATACAACGTTGAAGAAAAGGATACAAGCGAAATCAATGGACAATAAGAACTGACCGGCCTTAGAAGAATATTGAATAGGGGAAAGAGTTGCCTATTGTGATACACATGGTTTTGGATGAAGAAACAAATTAGATGCATTGTGGTCAGGTCTGTTCGAAGTAATTGCAAAGATGGCACGTGATGCCTACTCCATCAAGAATATCTTGGATGGAAGAGTAGTGAATTATGTCCACACTAGGTATCTAAAGTAATGGATCAATGAAAAAGAAAAAGAATTCCCAAAGGGCCAATGAACTATTATGTTGGTCATGTCCTGATGATTAGGTCAAGTCTGAAAAAGGACTTCTGAACCAATTTAGATGGTTAAGTCTAAAAAAGGACCTATGAACCATAAAAATCTGGAGGGTTTAAGTATCTAGAACCCAGTTTTGGGGGAAAAATAAAA